>JAPYZL010084003.1:0-37082 GCA_030522825.1 Platygaster orseoliae
TTTTAAACGTGTCATTCAATCTTGAATAAGTTTCACACTCCGTGAATTTTTTAAAAAGTTTCACTTCTCGCGCAAGGTCTTAAGCTTGGTAGTTTTTTTTGAGGGTAAGACATTACTTTTAATACGATTTGAAAGGAAGAAGTTGGTATTTCATGAAATTTTTATTAAGTTTCGAAGATTGAAATTTGTGAAGTTGTGTATGAGAAATTGCTGGAAAAAAAGGTTTTTCGATGAAAATAATTTCAGTCGTATAAAAAATTGAGAGATTTTTAATAAATTTTTAATAATAAAAGTTCTATAATGATAATGAAGAATTCTTTGAGTTTTTCAAATATTGGAGAAGTTTGAAAATTTCAAAAAAATTAGAAAAAAAACTTGAATTTCAGTGACTTGAAAATCACACAAAAAAAAAAAAAAAAATTATATTACATTGAAAACGAATATGAAATATGTTCTCTAGACTCCCAAAATTTGTGTAACTTTAAAATCCTGAAATCCACAAACTTGAAAAATAATGCATGAAATTTTCAAAAACAGTTGAAAAAATACTGTTTGCACGAGAAACTCTCCAATAACTTCATTCCTTAAACCAGAATTCCTATCTCGATGAAAAAAACAAACAAACAAACAAACAAAAACCAAAAATCCAACGGTACTCGACCAATTTTTCAAAACTTCATTGAATCTTCTATTATTTAGCGTCACGTAACGTAGGATGTCAACGCCCCCCCCCCCCCCGACAAAATGCGTAGCGTAATTGATGGACCGTTCAGAGCGTTGGCAAACCATTTTTCTCGTAGCATCTGAAAAAGCGCTTTTCTACTCGGAATAACTCTTTTTTTGCGATAAAACGCGCTGAACTCGGCAAAACGTAGCCGTTAATTAAGGAACGTAGCAACGTGTTGTGGAAACGAATTGTATTTATCCTAAAACGTGAGCAAGTGAAAGCTGCAAGCTCATTACAAAGCCGGGAAAAAGAGGCTGCCGAAAGTAGCTCGTTTTCGCCGATTGAATGAGGCATGACCATTGAAATACAATGACCGCAAAAAGCAACTGTCTGAACCAAAAGCGAACGCGTATTCGGCTAGTTACGAAGATGGGATACGATGTAACGTTGGCGTCTTTTACGTTTTTCCGCAGCTTGTTAAAAAGCGAGTGAAGCTCGACTTCTAGTTAACTCGTCGAAACTTGGTTATATTTTATGAACAAATTACGTTTCGAAGCTCGGTCGTACTTTTCCAATTTCTTCAACTTTGTGCATAGCTTGTTAGATAAGTCGGAAACAAGAATGACTTTTTTCCATTCTATTTTGATTGCAGCGCGATTGCAGTTGCGACTCTGATTGCCATGATCCCTTAAGTATAGCGTCTTATCACTTTAGAACTTGTTTTAAATGGCAGACGGATAGTCTGTTAGAAAAGTTTTTTTGGATCCGAGGTGTATTGGAAATCGATGCGTAATTTGTATTTAAATTGTTTCGAGTGATATTCGAAAAAAGGGGGTTATTATAGGTTTTTGGGTTATTTTGTTATTTTGTTCTAAACAGTTCGGATTTTTTTCTTAAGTGGTTTTGAGGAATACAATTTTCAGATCTCTGAAGAAATACTGTCGGTGATGGAAATCTAGAAAAGAAACTTAAATTTCGAACCAACAAATTTTAAAAAAAGCATGAAACAAGCTATAGAAATACTGTGCACGAAAATAAGAGAAAACTGTGAATAATTAAAAATCTTGTGAATAAACGGAAATATAAATATACATTTAAATTTAACTTATAGCGCCTACAACAATTTTAAAAATTCATAAAGATACTGAAAAATGCGAGGTTTTTGAATTTGTGTTTTTCAAGATTATGCCATTTTTTTTCTCAACAGTCTAAATTTTTTTCTCGAGTGATTTTAATGAGTTTAATTTTGAAATCCAAGAAAGTATAAGAACATTTACAAAAAAAAGTAGAAATACTCAAAGTAATATACATCTACGAAAGTACTGTTTTCTGAAGAATCGAAACGAATATTTAGGATTTGTGAAACTTTGATTTTCAAGCATCGAATTCGTAAAAAAGTATAAAATAAGCTATAGAAATACTTGAAACGAAAATACAAAAAAACTATGGATAATGAAAAATATGAAAAATATATTTAATTCCAATTAAAGGGCATTGAACGCTCAAAATCTTATAGCGATCTACAACAATATTGAAAATTCAGAAGAATACTGAAAAAATGCCAAGTTTTTGAATTTTCATTTTTCAAGATTATGCAACATATTTTTTGTTTTCTAAACAGTTCAAATTTTTTTCTCGAGTGATTTGAAACCATTTAATTTTAAAATCCATGAAAGTAAAAAAAAATATACAAACACGGAAGAAATACTAAAAGTGATATTGATCTGTAAAAATAATGTTTTCTGCAGAATCGAAACAAATATTAAGATTTATGAAGCATTGATTTAGAAGCATTCCATCCTGAAAAAAGTAAATAATAATCTCTAGAAATACTTGAAACGAAAATAAAAGAAAACTATTAATAGTTATAAATATGAAAAATATATTCAAATTTGAATTTGGAACCATTGAATGCTGGAAATCTTATAGTGATCTATAATAATATTAAAAAATTATAAAAATACTGCAAAAATGTGAGAGCCTTTTGAATTTTCATATTTCAAGATAAGTGTTTTTTTTTTCTTAAAAATCCAGATTTTTGTTTTGGAGTGATTGGCGCCATAAATTTCGAGGAGTCAACACTCACGTTTTTAGGAATTCAATTTTCAGATCCATGAAATTAGAAAAAAAATATGGAAACACTTAAGAAATATTTGGAGTCAGAGAAATCTATGAAAAAACTGTTTTTTGAAGAATCGAAACGAATATTCGAGATCCATGAATCTTTGATTCTGAAGCATCAAATTTCAAAAAAAGCTTAAAACAATCTACAGAAATATTGTAAACAAAATAAGTAGAAAACCATAAATTAATAAAAAATGTATGCAGAAGGAATCTTCTCAGAAATAAATAAAAATATCAACAATACCTGAATCTCATAACAATCTACAACAATTCCAAAACTTCCATAAAATGCTGAAAAACTTCGAGGTTTTAAATTTTAATTTTCGATTTAAATTCTAATTTTCTGAACTTGAATGATTCATAAGAGATAGCAAAAAAGCTTTCAGTTCTCTTGAAATTCTACATTCTCATAATTTATGTCCGTTAATTACGTGTGCATATGAGATGAGCAAAACTAAAACCTGAAAGAGCGACGTTAAAATGATGTGTGACTATAATAATGCAGAAAATCATTTTCAGAAGCTACGGTCTTTTCTCCCAACAACGTAAAATGTAAACTAATTTTCTCTCACCAAATCCGTCCTTTATGCGTTGTTTATAAGACCCATTTACAAACGATTTTTCAAATGACCAATTTCAGGAAAACAGTATTTTTTTATCGAGGCATATGTGAAATAAACGTTTTTACGTAGCACATTTTCTAACAACAAACAAACCTTTATTCTTTTTCAAATTTCGCTCAAATCATAAAAATTATGCATTAAATTGTTTTAGTTTGTTCGAAAATAGTATTCTCAATTATTTTAAAATTTTGAAATATAATATAAGCAATTTGTCTCCTTTTTTTATTTTTTTATTATCAGGAAAATCACTTGATTGCCAAAAAAAAAAAAAAAAAATATTAGGAAACAGAGCCTTGTCTAATTGGATCATCATTCCGACTTTTTTGCTTCGTAATTAGTTTTCTCAAAACTGGCGCAAACAAGTTTAAATTAGTTCTGGCCACAATTGAATTGCAAGTGCGCCTAGTACGTAATTGTGTTTCGGTTTTTGCCAGTAGCGAAAACAATTTGTTTCTAGTTGATTTGTAAACATACACTTGTGCATAAAAAAATGGAAAGAAGTTGGCTGTTTCGTGAAAAGACAAATAAGCTTCTCATTGCAGCATCGTGCAATTTCAAAGTATCACTCAGCCTGAAGGGTAACAATTTGATTGAATTGTCGTTATCTGTGTGATAACATGAAGTGAGTTGGTGAGTAGTTCGAAACTTCGAACAGCACATTTATCATCTCTGGTAGAGCGCCGCCATGTGAAATTTGCATTAATTTTGACGAATAGTGAGTCGGTGTGTTATAGTTCATTTTGTGTGTATTGTATACAAGTTAATTAGGATTCGAAATTTCCTTAACTTTGGATACATTGTCAGTTTGCTGTTTCATAAGCGATAGAGACAGTTCTCGTCAAAATTATGGAATAGAAAATTTTTAAGGTTTACTCTTATGGAAATTCCTGCTTTATTATAAATAAAATTTTCGTTCATTAAATAAGTCTACACAATTTTCGAAATTTTTCGAAAATTGCAATGATTTGAAAATCAGGTAAAATTTTATTCGATATTTGGTTGTTTGAAAATTCAATAATTTATGTCTTTAAACTATTTTAAGAATTATGTTTTATTGTAATTTAAGTTATAATTCAATAAAATTTTCTACTTTTTTTTATTGAAATTTTCGTTCATTAAATGAGGCTACACAATTTTTGAAATTTTTAAAAACTTGCAATTATTTAAAAATCAGTTTAAATTTTGTTTGATATTTGGTTATTTGAAAATTCAATAATTTATATTTTTGAACTATTTTATCATGTGTGTTTTTTTTTGCAATCCTTGTATAAATTACGATGAAAATTCATGGCAGTATAATTTGAAGCTGAAATTTACACTATGCAAAGCTCAAATCTAAAAGACAATATTTAAAAATTTCAATTTTGCTCTTCATAATATTCAATTCGCATGTTAGTATTTTTGGAATCATGAATTGAAATACCAGTTTTTACATAAAAAGATGTGTGGTGACCTTGACATATAGATTGTCATAAAAATATATATTTATATCCAAATTTGTTATTGTAAAAATTATTTATTTAATTTTTAAGAATGGAATAATGATTTCAAAATCGTCTTTTGAATATTATTGGAGATGGCTTTATAAATTTTTAAAAATATATGCTGTAGAATTTAAATTTCGATCGATTTTCAGTAATTTTATGAGTTTCCCGGGAAATCGCATTTACATGGATTAGTAATATTTTTTATATTTTTTGTCTATTAATAAATTATTAGTATTTACAGATTTCTTCGCGTTTTCTAGTTTTTTATAAATTTCTGTGTACGTTTTTTAAAACATAATGCTTCAGAATGAAATGCTTCGGAGTTCAGAGTTTTTCGAATTTTCACCTTTTTTTTTTAGTTCATATACAATTTGAAGAACTACTTAGCATTGTAATGAATTTCTATGAGGATATTAGAAATTATATGCTCTAGGATTCAAGGTTTTTTAGATTTCTAGAATTTTTTATTCCTAAGGTTTCTTGCGTTTTTTTAGAATTTATAAAACTTTGAACGATTTTCTACTTTTTTTTTTACAAATGTTTATTATTTTTACCTATAGCTACACATATTTAAAAAAGGGATGCTGTAAAATTCAAATTTCAATAGATTTTCAGTTATTTTATAGATTTCCTGGAAGATTGTAATAATTATTTTTTTTTTTTTTTTTTTTTTTTTTTTTTTTTTTTTTTTTTTTTTTTTTTTTTTTTTTTTTTTTTTTTTTTTTTTTTTTTTTTTTTTTTTTTTACATGCTCTAAAATCAAATGTATTACAATTGCTCTAGAATTAAAATTAGAATAGAAACAACTAAATATTAAAATATAAAATGAAATATATATTAATAATAATATAAATAAAAAAGTCTAGAATTTAATTAAAAATGCTCTTGAATTAAAATTGCAATCGATTTTCAGTAATTTCATAGATTTCCTGGAGGATTGTAATTTTTTTTTTTGATTTCTTGTAAATCAATATTTTTTAAGTAATTACAAGATTTTATAGTTTTTTTTTTATAGATTTCTGTAATCATAGATTGCTATAAATGCTTTTTAGAATTAAAAACTCTGAAGCTGGTTGCTTCAGAGTTCGAAATACAAAAAAAATGTCATATTTTCGTAGATTCTAATTTTTCTATATAATTCACAAGGTCTAAACAATTTTTGCAATTAGTTTTTTCAGCGTTATCCTATCCAATAATTTTATTAGCGAAAAAAATACGTTAAAATATTAATTATTGTTATTTTCGAGTTAGTCAATTAAACTATTCCAAAATTTGTTCAACCTCTCGATTGCAGTTATTACTTTTTTGATATTTTTTATAAGTTCCATCAATTATTAGCAATGTTTTTTTTATGAATATGAATAAATATTTCGTATTATCGTTTTTCTAATCACATTGAACCTTTTTCTCATTCTCACATAAAATAATAACAATTTCATCCAAATTTATGAATATAAATTATTATGTTTCTATATTTTATTATATTTTTTCCATATCCGAAATTCTTTGAACAACTTTTCCTCAAGTTATTTTCCACCAATTACACACTTCACAGTTGTCGCCAAACGCACAAAATTTTCCGAGTCAAACATCTCCTCCCTTCACCTTCGTAAAATTTGATATGCAAATGAAGCACGAAAGGTTGACAGTATTATTGTTCAGTTTTATGGAAGATAAAGTAGACACTTGAGTGCAATATCGTGAATCATCACACCGTGGAAAATTGATATATTCGACGATGTGACTCTTGAGGTACTGTTCGCTGATCGAAGATAAAGTGCCATCTATCCCCTAAGCAACAGAGGGCGTCTTGGTGACTTGATGCACTTTTTGCAAAGTCTTATGAAACTCCAATTTCCCAGTTCAGATATCCCATGACATGACTTCTTTTTTTTTTCTCGTAATTCGGTTGATTCAATATCACTACAATAATTTAATGTGCATTCTTTGTTGGTTTTCATTCAGTTGCATCCACTGAAGTTGCATCCACCTTAATTGAATGCAATTCCGTTACATTTACCTTCGTTAATTTCAAATCCATTGCATCCACTTCAATTGCATCCACCTTCGTTGCATTCAATTTTGTTGCATCCACTCAAGTTGCATCTACTCAAGTTGCATTCACTTAAATTGCATTCACTTAAGTTGCATTTAATTCCGTTGCATCTACCTGAGTTGCAGTTAATTCTGTTGCATCCACTTAAATTGCATTAACTGAAGTTGCATCCACTTCAAATTATTTTCAACGTGTTAAACAAGTTATGTTTTCACGCCTCAATGTACATACGTGAAATTCTGCTCGCACGTTTCACGGAATTACACTACGTTTTCATTCCCGTTATATTTACCACCGCGAAGACGGCGGTGTTTGTGACACAAATGGTGAAGCTTCGATTACAATTTACATACCCTCGGGCTTTCGCGCTATTGCCGAGCTTTGGAAAACTGCAAATACCTTCTGCATGTCACTAAACGCAATAAAGCCTCTGTCATATACGCAACGTGCCCCGCAGCACTATATATAATATATATATGAACGTAACAGCTTTCCAGTGACGTTTGGGTGAGCGCAACTTGGATGGAATTGTAAAAAAAAAGAAATATAAGCCTTTAATATCTTCGAGGTGTATTCGTGGATTTTATTGGATAGCGAGTGCGAAAAACTGAGTCTTCAATCTGAAATTGAACTTTGTGGAAGGAACGTACGTTGGGTGATGAGAAAGTGGAGAAAAATTTTTTTATGGTTCGTTTTTTTTTGATATATGTCGAGGATAAGGAAAAATTGTTTTGAAAATTCGGGACTTGATTCGGAGATGAATTTTTAGTATTTGAAAGTAATTTTTGGACTTTCCCAGTAAATTTATTTTTTGGCTTGTTAAATTCGTCGACAATTTTTGAAAAAGTTGTTACAGTTAGTTTTTGTAAAATAATGGTAACTTCTTGTTATTTATTATTGACGATTTCACATAAAGTGAAAAAGAAGTGGAATTTTATTCAATAATAAAGAGTTATATTGTGAGTTTTTAAAAATAGTCGTAATTCGTCAATATTTGTAACATAACTGTTTATATAAACATTTTTAAATTATTTGCAGTGTTGATAAAAATATGCATGGAAAACAATGGAAAATTCCTCCAAATATGTACGTAAAAATGTCATTTTCATGCTGAAAAATATTCACGAAAAATTAATCACAAATGCTTAAAAAATTAGATATTATAAAAAAATATGCATTTAAAGAAAATATGATAAAACTCAATTATATGCCTGAAATAAATTATCTATTATTTATTGTAAAATTCAATGTGTCAGTTACTGTACATTTTAATACGTTGTTTCGAATTTTCAAATAAAAATCGGTGTCTCTTCTCTACAAAATTTTTTATGTATCATGTTCAAACTTTTTCAACAAAAACTAAAAAACCTTTATGATTCCTAATAGATTTATCCATAAATTTCAACTTTTTGCACGTTAGAAAAAAGCTAAAACATGCATTGCGTGTAAAAATATGCACGCGGATTTTTTTATTAACTCTTTATCTATATATATTTTATATTACATTTATAATTAAAAATCTGTACAAGTCGTTGTTTTTTGTACTTCATTTGCAATTGCCCATAATATTACAACGAGATATTGATATCATATTAAAAAGTATGTTCTGACATCTTTTTCAAAAATGTTTGAAAAAGTTTACAAATCTCTTTTACCATCCATACGTCTTAAAAAGGGATCAAAAATAAACAAAATGTCGACGTTATGATTTAGAAAAATAAATTAACTGGGAATATTAAGGAGTTCTCTGTTGATAATTATATCAACCCAGTGACAATAATTACAACAAAACATTACAATTTATTTATTACACTATACTGATGATTTAAGAAAAATGAATTTACTGGAAATATCGACAAAATCGCTTTGAATGACACAGTTCAACAGAATTTGCCTTTCGGAAAAATGCTTGGTAAATATTTGCAAAAATTGATACTTTGGGTCATAACCGGAGCTTTTGCCTAGAGCCTGCTTTTTTGCCTATTTTGACGTATCGAGTCTATTTTGAAACACGGATCCTGAAATTGTTTTTTTAGGCTTCAAGTTCCAAGTATTGATTATAAAATTTCGAAAATCGAACGATTCATCATCAATAATAAAATTTCATTAAAGACTTTTTATATTTGCATTGCAAACAATACAACTGTGCCATTAAGACTATTGACATCATCACTTGTTGTCGAGTTTTTATAAACGTTTGAATTTAAGGAGAGTGAAACAAATTAGAGAAAATAAATAAAAAAATGCTATTTACTGGGGAATACGCAAAAAACTTACGGCATAATAAATGGTACTTTTCAAATATGCGCCGATGACATTGACGGACGTTGAACGATCCTTTTCGGAATATAAACGTATTTTTACTAACAAGCACAAAGGATTTTTGTTCGAAAATCTCAAACAATACATGATTGTACACTGCGATCGTAATACATGGTTCTGTACTGTAAACAAAGAAATATTGGACGTAGATAATATCTGTTCTGATTTTTTTTTTAATTGACAACTCTATGGTAATTGTTTCTTTTTATTAATACGAGCTTATTTGACGAAATTTTGCATTTTTGTTACTATCTTATAGAGCCTAATTCGGAGCCTATTTGGTCTATTTTTCAAGTTTTTTTAGGCGCCTAAAACGCATTTTTCTGAGCCTTTTTTATTCGCTCTCGTAATAAATGGTAATAAATTCTGATCCATCAGAAAAACCTTAAATTAGACTGTTCCTCTGGGTGTGAGCTGTGATAACTTAATTATTAAGCTAGCACAGCACCTGCTATTCTCCACGATTTTCGAGCGAATAATTTTTTTTTTTTTTTTTTTTTTTTTTTTTTTTTTTTTTTTTTTTTTTTTTTTTTTTTTTTTTTTTGTAATATCTTCTTTTTTTTTTTTTTTTTTGGTTTTTTCTTTTTTTTTTGGTGGTAATAAATCATAATAAACAAATTCCAAAAACGGTTTTAAAATGAAGTTTGATTTTCCGAGTTATTTACAATAATAAGTATCGATTGAGAAACCCCTAAAGCACGTCTTATTTCAAAAAATGAAGTGATGACTAAGACATTTATTTTTGCAAAAATTCACCAAGCATTTTTTTCTTACTGTGCAATTTGTTTATATAACAATTATATATATTTTCAAATTTAACGTTTAATATTTCACGAGATAGGAAATTTTTTATTGATACTGCGTGCGGTTTTTCATAAATAAAGGATTCTTAAAATTGAAAAAAAAATTTTTCGAATATAGTTAAAAAAAATTTGCATTTCGGAAAGAATTTCAGTAAGTTATTGCAAAAATGCGTGATATATAAATAAAGTATAATATATTTCTGTAAAAAATTGTAATGCAAGGATATACTATTCCTAAAAGGATCCTGAGAGTTTAGTTCAATTTTTCAAGGTACTTACAATGATAAATATAAATCAAAAAACCTCTAGAATACGTCTTATCTCAAAAAACAAAAATTCTCTGATGATAAAAATATAATTCAACAACATTTTTCATGTAAAAAAGAATAATTCACTTTTATTTCGGGTTCAATCTATTTTATGAAATGTGTCATGAAAAAAGATTGAAGTAACTGATAAAAGTAACCATTTCTTCAGAAAAAACTATCAAAATGAATTTTTCATCATAGTATTTAAATTTAATGAAATCAGACGTATTTCACAAGTTTTTCAATTCATATTCATTATAGCAGTCAACTCAAAAAATCGAACTTCACTTTCAAAATCATTTTGAGGTTTGTTTATAAATGACTCATAGCATTCGTTTTCACAATAGCTTACCAAGCATTTTTTTTGTTTAACTGTGTAGTAATAATACTATAACGCAGTAACAACAATCACAACAAAAAATCACAATTTCTTCATAATTCTATGACGATTTAGGGTAAATAAATTAATGAGGAATATCAAAAACTTTCTTTTCAATAAACATAATAACCCAGTAACAACAAATGCAACAAAAAATTTCAATTTCATCGTAATACAATGATGATGAATCAATTGACAATGAATATCAAAAAGTTTCCTTTTAATAATCATACCAACCCAATAACAACAATTCCAACAGAAACGTCCAGTTACTCAGAGCAGACCATTTCCTATGTTTCAGATTCTGCATTGCCAGTACTTCTCAGCTTTTTGATAGAGAAAGGCTTAGCCATGGTAAGTACGGCTTTCGCGTTCGACCGCACCGCGACATTACTACTTCGCAATGTCCGACCACATTGCCGTGCTACTACTTCCCTGTTCTGACCACAGCGCCACGTTACTACTGTTGTTTCGCGTTGCTGTGTATTCAGAGAATCTTGAAAATAAAGGCTTTCGACGCAACGATTGCTTTAATCGATGCTCGTGGGATTTCAACTATTTGACGATGAAAAAAAGGGGAAATTTTTGGATACGTAATGTCAGAAGTGAAAATCTAGTCATGCAATTGATTTTGGAGGTTTTTAATGTTAGTTGATTCCGTTGCATCCAATTTAGTTGCATCCAATTATCTGCATCCAATTATGTTGCATCCAATTCTCTGCATCCAATTATGTTGCATCCAATTTTGTTGCATCTAATTATGTTGCATCCAACTTTGTTGCATCTAACTCTGTTGCATCCAATTTCGTTACATTCAACTTTGTTGCATCCAATTCTGTTGCATCCAGTTATGTTGCATTCAATTCCGTTGCATCAACTTGAGTTGCATTTAATGCCATTGCATCTAATTTCGTTGCATCGACTTAAGTTGCATTCAATTCGTCGAACCGACTTAAGTTGCATTCAATTCGTTGCATCGACTTAAGTTGCATTCAATTCCGTTGCATCCACTTAAGTTACATCAACTTCAGTTGCATTCAATGCAACTGCATCTACTTGAGTTACATTCAATCCTGTTGCATAAACTTAAGTTGCATTCGATTCCGTTGCATCAACTGAAGTTGCATTCAATTCCGTTGCATCCGCTTAAGTTGCATTCAATTCCATTGCATCAACTTCCTGTTTTTTCATGCTGCACAGAAAACTAACACGTAAAATTTCGTACTTTTGTACGTCGGATCAAAAGCTAACAAATTCGCGATTTTGCGGAACGCCGTGACCACATAAAGGTATATTCAAGGTATCGGTCACTTCATCCTTTGTCCACCAATGGCCGATATCCAATATTTACGATGCGCTCGAGCAAGTTACGTTGCATAAAAGAATACATGAAAGTCAAATCGAGGCCGGGTGAATCAAGCGGTTGGAAACACACGAGTACCACGCATGGAACGGTATAAACTTTTCGTCCGAGTACCAAATGAATTCTCCTTGGCCAAGTAATAATGTGAATTTGTTTATTTTAATGAAAATCACATGTTTTATCAAAGTCTGGAATTTTTCTTTGTGGGGTTGAACGCGATGAAGATGAAAGCTCGAAGTAATATTGTAGTCGTGTGTGTGTGGTGGCTATTTGAAGTGGAAAGCTGATTAGAAGGTATTTTATTTTGACGTTTTATATGATGTCAGAGAATTTTTGGGAGTGTTGAAAGAGGTACTTTATGGTGATTAATTTTGGAAGGAGTATTTTTTTTAAAGTGACGCAAAAAAATTATGGAAGTGTAGCAAATGTGACGATTGACTGTACGTGAAATGCAATGATTTACGAACAATAATCATGATTTTTTAACTAATTAACCAGAGATCATTATGTTTGATTTGAACTATTCAAAAGTTAGTTTATAGATTAAAAAGAAAAAAAAAATGTAATGAAAGAAACGCGATGAATTTGAAATTGTTGTAGAATTGTGTTAAGTAAAATAATTCGCAATTTGATATTATTATATACAGTATAAATATGCTTATACTTTATTAATAAATATTGTTAAAATGAATTCAAACAATTATATAATAAATGAGAAAATTAAAAAAATGATTATTTATATACTTCAAAATTGAAAATAAGAATATTAAGCATTACAGTAGAATTTAACGTTGATCATGAGAAGAAATTTTTACTGACTCTTATACATAATTATAAAATGATGTTTTTTTAATAATTTCGTCCCAATAAGCAAGAAGGATGAAAAATTCGATAATGAACATTCACTATACCACAATAGACAAAAAATTTATATTTTCAATTATTTTAAAAAAATAATGGAAATAAAAGTTTGATTTCTGAAATATATTCATGAAATAACAAATCAATGAAAGTTTGGAGAATTTTGAAGAGTAATATTGAAATAATAACATAATATATTTTTATACAAGGAAATGTTAGTTTTTCATGTCAGAATTTTTTCCATTCAAGGCCAGAAAATAACTAAAAATAACAAGAATAAAATTTTGGCAAAGTTTGACAGAATTCGGATACTTTACAGACTTATATTTTTTAATAACTTTAAGATATTACAGTAAATTTTTTCAAATTTTCATTAATCATGATCATCATAATAACTTTTTATAATAAAAGCAATTATCGTTGTGTTCGAAAATGTATTTCATGATGATCTTATTTAACTATAAATATGAAAAAATAACCTTTTGTACCCTTTTCTATACACTCTACTAACTTTCACAATTTTCTGTAACTTTTTGAAAAAAACTACGAATTTTCAAGTCAAGCATTCAATAAAATATTTTCCAATAAAAACTTTAGTAACTTGATTTTGCCAAACATTTTTTCCAATCATTTTGATTGATTTTCGGACCTGAAATGGACAAAATTCCGACATCCCAAAAATCACGTATTTTTACTGACATTGAAATAATCCCGACGCAAATGAAAATCCATCTTCGATGGCAATTGTGTTTGGAGCTGACAATGAATTTTTTTCCTGATTCTTTCGTTGTCTGGTACAAAAAAAAAAAATTTTGTTCACAAAAATTGTATTACATTATTTCTTGAATTCGAAATTTTATTTTCGCCCTTAAATATTTTTCACTAAATCAAGTAGCGCTATAAAATTTACGAAAATCACCATTTGTGCTATTTGATTTTGGAACTGAGAATGGATTTTTTTTCTTGTTTCTTTCGTTGTGTAGTGAAAAAAATTATTATTGAGAAAAACTGAGTTCAAAGCCAAAACCAAAGATTCCGATCAAAGCAAAACTTTCTAAAACTGTCTGAAAGCATGAAATATATTGACTTAAATCTGCCAAAAGAAAAACCAGGAATTAATAAAGAACAAAATTGAAAATAAAAGTGAATTACAGTTAAAAAATGGTGTTCTATAAGAGAAAATCGATTGCAAGCTCATTCAAAAACGCGTTTCACCATCAACATTAAAAACTTGGAAAAAAAGTCCATTGTTAAAAAAATTTCAGAAATACTGAGTTAAAAGCTAAAACCAAAGATACAAGATAACAATCGGTGAGATGATCGCAAATAGTTAAACCGAGCGAGTAGTCATTATCCGAGCGTTCGCTTTTGAGGGAAATTTCCTCTAATGTGGTACAAATACGCCATACGTGTACGACCCAGGTACATTACATGGTCATCTGGATGCGCATCAACGACGGGTATTGGTTTTGCAAATGTATTCTGTCATTCCCACCACGAGTGGCTCACCCCTTGTTTACCGCTATTTGCACGGTCAGCGCTGACAGTTTTCATTTACTCCCGATGACGTACTTTTTTTGTCTCTCACGACTTTAATGCTAATAGCATAGGAACGCAAGTTACGCTTTTGTTTTCAACGCATCATTGTCCACCGTGGAACGGCTAATTTCGCTGTCCGGGAAATTGAACGAAATTTACTTGCCCGAGTTTTAAGCTCTTTGAAAAGATATTCCGTGCTCTCATTATTCGCCAAATCCCAAATGCAACGTTTCCCGCAGGCGACAATGAGTTCGCATTTCGCACGCGACGCGTAGCAAGCTAGTTCGCTTTTGTACGTATTAATTGCTCCGTGACGGGGAAATTTATTGTCAAAGCTCGAGATTTGTCCGGCGCGAAAAACGCTGTAATGAGTTTTGTCCGGAAAATCGGCGTCAAGAATGAAACGTAGGTCTTTGCTCAACACGAAAATGTAGGGAAATTTTTATTTTCTTTTATTTTCGTGATTTTTTGGCGTGACGTGATTTCGTAAAAAATTTTATGTCGAATTTGAGGGAGACTTTATTGTAATTTTTGTGAGAAAATTATTTTTTTGCACCACACAACGAAAGAATCAGGAAAAAAATTCATTATCAGTTTCAAACAAATGGTAAAATGATTTTCGTAATTTCTATAGCACGACGTGATTTCGTAAAAAATATTTAAATGCAAAAATAAAAATTTCGAAATCAAGAAATTTCGAGTTCAAGAAATAATTTATTGCAATTATCGTGAGAAAATAATTCTTTTGTACGACACAAAGAAAGAATTAGGAAAAAAAAATTCATTTCCAGTTCCAAACACAATTGCCATCGAAGATGGACTTTCATTTGCGTCGGGATTATTTCAATGTCAGTAAAAATACGTGATTTTTGGGATGTCGGAATTTTGTCCATTTCAGGTCTGAAAGTCAATCAAAATGATTGGAAAAAATGTTTGGGAAAATCAAGTTAGTAAAGTTTTTATTGGAAAATATTTTATTGAATGCTTGACTTGAAAATTCGTAGTTTTTTTCAAAAAATTACAGAAAATTGTGAAAGTTAGTAAAGTGTATAGAAAAGGGTACAAAAGGTTATTTTTTTATATTTTCAGTTAATCATCGTTTAATATCTTTTCAAACACAACAATACTTGCTTTTGCTATAAAAAATGATACTGACGGTAATGATTTACAAATTTACTGTTACATCTTAAAAATATTCAAAAATATAAGTCTAAGATATCCGGATTCCGTCAAACTTTGCCAGAATTTTATTTCCATCGTTTTCATTGATTTCCTGGCCTTAAATAGAAAAAATTCTGATATCACAAAAACAACAGTCCCTAGCAAAGATCTATATTATATTATTTTTTAAATTTTACTTTTGACAATGCTACAAACTTTCATTCATTTGTCAATGAATAAGTAAATTTCAGAAATCCAACTCTTATTTGCATTGTTTTTTTAAATAATTGAAAATATTAATTTTTTGTTCATCGTAGTATGATAAATGTTTGCTTACAATCGTTGCCTAATAAAATTCGTTTGAAAAAGAAACATTAAAATCGTAATTGCTCATTGGGACGAAATTTTTAAAAATATTTATTCATTATCATATTTAAGAGTCTGTAGACATTTTTTCGAACGATCAAAGTTAATTTCTATAGTTATTTTTGTTTTTTATGTAATTAAATCAACAATAATCCATTTTTTTATAAACTGTTGTTTTAATATATTCTAATAATATTCATTTATTTAAATATTTTGGGTATAACTCCTGATAAATTAGTAATACAGCATCTTTTGGTATTTCGTTAATAATTCTAGTGATTTGTCTACCATTTATACTATCTACTTTGGTTCGAAAAATTTTTTTTTAACTTGAAACATTTAGAATTTCTCTAATTGTAAGGAAAAAGTGACATAATATTATAAAATAAAAGCATGAAATAATAGCATTAATAATAAGAAATCGTTACTGAACCTTTATTATAAGTCATAGGATATTTTAGATTTAGAAACTTTTGACCTTTGAAGTTTATTTCAGTCACCAAGCCTAATTTTTTACTATAATTTCAATTCTATCTTAATTTTCTGACATTTTTCTATTTATCTTCAATATTGTTATTTTTATTCATCTATAAGTACATTAATAATTCAGTCTTTTTAAATAAGAAATTTTTCCTGCCTGCTCAAAACGCATCTCTTTTTTCTTTACGTCAATTGAGGTTGGTTTCTAATAAAATAAAATATTTTAATAATAATAACATCATGAAACACAATGAAATAAACAGACCCTATTTAACATAAGAAAAAAAAAATTCGTCACAAAGATATTATGTACTTAAGCAGTGAGATATTTGTTGTGAGATATTTGTTGTGAGATGATTAGTAGATTTGAAAATTAATCAGATAATAATATATGTAAAAGCAGTTTCTTGATAAAAGCTCGAAAACAAGAAACTAAAAACAATTTTTTCATCTTCTTAGCTCCAAAGGATCCAAAAATCATGATAAAAAAATTTCCTTTCATCTCATGACTCGATTTTCCGAGTATCCCAGAATCCACTGAAACAAATTCAAACTTTTCCTGGAATTTACTAATCAGGGTTTGGAAAGTTCCGCGGGATGCATCAGTTTAACATTGCTTAAGTGGCAATAGAACTCGGATAAATTGATTTTCCTTCAAGAAAACTTGCCTTTGCTTTACTCTATATATTTCGCAAAACTTGATAGTAATATTTTCCAAATCAGATGATTGTAAAGCGTAACGTGAGATTCGAATGAATCGATAAATTTCATGCACGTAACAGGGACGATCATTGTTGAACAAATATTACCAATGCATCAAAATTAATTAATCTGGGGTTAATTGGAGCTCACTAACAATGCGTTAATTATTTGTGAAATCGCTGTGGCAGAAGTACATATCGAATTGAAAATACATTGTTGCAGGATATCATAGCAAACGGGCCCGGGATGGTGTTCCACATAGTAAATCTCCTTGTCATGATACTAATGCCGATGGTGGTTATTCAAGTAAAGGGCCAGGAATTCAGCTTGAGTGAGTATCACTTTTCATTCGGCGTTTAACCTCAAATCCATTTATCCATGAACGTGAATTATATGTTGAATGTATAATATATTCAATATACATTATACAACATTAAATATATCATACATTCAATATACATTATACAATACTTAATATATTATATATTCAATATATATTACACAATTTTCAATATATTTTATATTCAATATACATTAAACAATATATAATATATAATATAATATATAATATTCTACATATATTGGAATATATTTAAAATTTGTACTCATAATGGTAATTGTTGCAGAGCGTTACAGGTGGGATTTTGGTAAGTTACAAGTATGTGTTATATTTTTTTTTATTTTTACGATCATTCAATTTTTTATCCGAATTTTCTGATTATTTTCGTCTAACTTTAATCTTTCAATAGTTCCTATTATATTCGACATTTCGACATTTAAAAAAAATTCATAAACTATGAATATTTTGTAAATAGTTGATAATTCTATGGGAAATTCGAAGATTTACAGAAACTGTTCATAAATTTTGTAAATTGTGACACTTACATTTTTTAAAAAGTGTATCGTTTTTATTAACTTTATGGAAAAATTTCCAAAACTTGCAAGTATGAAAAAATTACGAAAAGTTATATTAACATACGCAAATTTAAATGAATTTTTTTCGATAAATATTGTTGAAATTGAAATAAAAGGAAAAAGCATTGGGATCATTCTCCAAATTGTTGTAAATTCTATAAAATTCAAATAAATTGTTGAATTTCAGATAATGTTAATAAACTTTAAACATCGTGAGAAATTTTTAAATTCCGAAAAATTACAGAAACTGTTTATTTCTTACATCTTTAAATATCAAAGAATTTTTCATCATACGGCAACAGTCCAAAATTTTTGAAATTTTAAAAATTATCTAGACCATAATATAACTATGAGAAATGTTAGGTATTTGTTGAAAATGTCAATGGTACGGTAAAACTGGAATTTCATAATTTATTGATTTTTGCGTGGCATTTTTTAATATTTCATTTTTATATCATTATCAAGTTTTTTAAAATAAAAAATTGATCCTCGCCCAAAAAGTTCATGTAATTGTAAAAATTCATTGTCAATTTCGAGTTTCAGAAAAATTCCACAAATTTCATAATTTGTTAAAAATTAAATATAATAAATGCTTTTAAGAATATTATATAAAGCAAATATTCATTTTTATTACTTATGTTAAAATATTTTTTGATTATTCAATACATAGTTCAATATATAATAAATTACGATATTTCCAAGATTTGTAAATTTTATACCTTGTTTTAATTTTCTTTACATCAATTAAAAAACTTTTGAATTTAATTGAAAAAATTTTATAAGTAGACAATATAAATTTTGTATATTGTGATCATAATCATATTTTTTGGAAAAGTGTTTGGTTTTTTTTTTAATTTTATGAAAAAATTTCAGAGCTTGGAAATATGAAAAAAGTACGGAAAATTATTATGAGTAACACAAATTTGAATAAATTTTGTTGATTATTATTGTTAAAATACAGTTAAAATGAAGAATCATTGAAAAACTCTCCAGATTGTCGTAAATTCTATAAATTTCGAATAACTTGTTGAATTTTGAAAAATATTACTATACTTTGTAGATTGAAAAAATTTCCTCATTTTGAAAAATTACAGAAACCGTGTAATATACCTACTTCATTCTAAAAAATCAAAAAATGTTTTATCATACAAATACGGTCCGAAATTTTTGAAATCTTACAAATAATTCAGAATGAAATATATTATTGAGAAACCTTATTTGTTTTAAATTAAAATAATTCGGTTTAATTATAGAAATAATTAATTAATTAATTTAATTTTCTACTATAATATTATGAAATATATATTACGTGTTTTTTCAATTCTTAGACTTCTAACTATAAAATAAATTTATATTTGAATCGAAGTTTAATTTATTTTTCAAGTTTTTACTGTAGTGAAAAAGAAATTGTCAACTTTCATTCAATCTTTAGTAGTTTGGCTCTTTGTTAATTATGATGAATTTGAAAAAAATTGTTGAAACTTGAAAAAGAAGCTGGAAACAAATATTAATTTTTTTAAGTTCCGCCGTTTTGAAATCCATATGTTAGTATGTATGATAATTGTTCAGCTACTTTGAAAATTTGAAAAATGATGTTTTCATATGGAAGATTTTTTTTGCAAAAAAGTTTTTTATCTACCAGTAAAAGGCAATATTCATAAAATTACAAGAAAATGATAAAAAAAAAAAATTTCCCGTAGGTGATAATGAATTTTTGTAGTTGGTTTTCAATAGAAATATATGTAAAATAAATAGAAATTAATGTAAGATAGTTCGTTATAATATTATTGTAACAAAGAAAAGAAAGTAATTCATAATTTTTTTTTATAATTTTCATATCATTATAAAGTTTTCCGAAATTCTCGCACAAAGATGTTTTGTAACTGTAAAAAATTCACTAAAAATTTGGAGTTTCAGAAATTTTCAAAAATTTCTTAAATTGTTCATAATTGCGACAGTCTTTTAAAACTACAATTTGTACGTTTTTTTCCTTGTTTTCATTTTTTTAACATCAATTTAAGAAATTTCGGTCGAGCTATACATTGAGCTATACAATTTTTACAAAGCTATACATTGAGCTTTACAATTTTTTCTTAATTTCTTGTTTATACTACTGTAAATACGTTATTCACAAACATATCTTGAAGATTTTTTACATAAACAATATTTTTTTACATCATATAATTTAATAATAGGTAACTAGATAGAACTAGTTTGTTCTGTCAGTATATGCTGAAACTCTGAAAAACCTCATGAAACAGGGAAAACGCGTGAAAAACTACGAACGCTAGAATGAACTGCGACCGCTTCGAAGTATTGAATCGCGAGGTAGAAAATTTACGATCATAAGTTCATGTCTATGTTCATTGTTCTTGCGTTCATCGCACCGGCTGGAAGCGCGAGTAAATTTGGTTTTATCCACTCCCGCACCACAAACTTTTTGCCCGAAAGAATTTCTCACTCGGGCATTTCACATATTGACTACCTTCTTGTTACAGAATTTTCCTCAGAAAATGTTTTTCAATTTTTACAACACAGTTCACCAAGTAATTGGAACTTTCTAAGCACAAACTTTTGCCATTACGAGTAATAACTATATTTTCCATTAATACTACGTTCACTGAGAGAGAGAAAAATTTAGTAACTTTTATTAAAAAATAGGGTAATTTGGGATCGGGATAAAATATTATAAATTTTACTGTATATACTTAACCATATCTGGTATGTTGAGAAATGTTATTAACTCAAGTAAAAAAAATACAATATGATTAGTACTTTTTACTGTACATTAACTTATAGTAAAAATAAACGACTATACTATATAGTTATGTCAAATATAGTAATTTTTTCGGCATTAATAGTACAAATTACATTTTTTTTCTTATTGTACATACATTTAATATCCCATGAATTCAATTTTCGAGGGAATAGAGTTCTATTCCGTTGCACATTGGAGAGCTGTGAATTAATAATCGTCCATCGGCCGGCGAATTATCCACGATTAGCTCCATGATTCGAAATAGTTGATACTTTAGCGGTTTAGGCGATAATCGTAAGAACCAGATTATTTTTAATGTGGGTTTGTGGTGGTAAATTATTCTGCCTGGTTCTCTTGATAACTGAATATTCAAAGGCTGTGTTTGAATTTTTAACTGCATCCTGGAATACCGATTGTTTTTATGCCTTGAAAAAGTGATGGAGAAAAAAAAACAATGTGGTAAGAAATACTGACAGTAAAATATTTAGGTGAAGAAGGATTTTATTGATAGGATTGGCTATTTGGAGAAATCGGATCTTGGTTATCGGGAAAATGTTGAAGAATCGTTGGGGGGATTTTATCGAATGATGAAAGAATTATTTAATGATAAAATTGTTAGGTTTACAGATGAGATTTTGAAACAAATAAAAAAATATGGAATACTGCAGTACTGTCGTTTTATTATTAATATGAATTTTATTATTTATGTAAATATATGAATGGAATAATTGAAAATCAATGGTTCTTATTCTTCAATTTGAATAATTTTTCTGGTGATTTTTCGATATGAATTTTTCACAAAATTAAAAAAAGACGATGAATAAATTATAAAATAATAGTTACAAAATAATCAAGAAAAAAACAATTTTGAGATAAGAATAATTCAAAATTTTGCGTATTTTGTAACACAATATTCAATTGACTGTATTTCTATAAAGGCGTTCGAAAAATGATGATTCATTTTCTCATCATTTGAATTCAGTGTTCTTCATTAAAAAATTCAAACATGAGAATTTTTTATCCAATTTTCTGCATGGTAAAAGAAATTAAAAAACTGAGAAATAAATACATAAATGAAGTTATAGTTGGGAATTCAATCAATTAAAAAAAAAAAAAAAATTATAAATTTGTAAAAAAAAGATGGAATTATCAATAATATAATTTTATTAATGAATTCACATTTAAATGAAAAATTTACCTGAATACTAAAAAAATATTTACTCAATATTGAAAAAATTTCACCCTTATATTAAAACAAAACGATCGTTCCTAATCTTCAATGTTAATATTTTTTCTGGTAGTTTTTTTATTTGAATTTTCTACAAAATTTAATGAAAAAAGACAATAATTCAATAATTTGTCAATAATTATGCAATGAACGAAAATTTTCAAATTTCAGGATGAGAAAAATGTGGAATTCTTATATGGGAATTTTGAAAATTTTTCGTATTTTGTAACACAATATTTAATTGACTGTATTACTAAAAATTAGTTCAAAAAATGGTGATTTGTTGTTTTTTTTTTTTAATTTAAACTCAGTTTTTCTTATTCATAAATTTGTAGATGAAGATTATTAATCTAATTTACTGCATGGTAAAAGAATGAAAAAAACTGAAACAAATACATAAAAAGAAATAATATTCATAGATTTAACTAATTGAATGTAATAAAAATAAAAATTAATACAATTGTTAGGATGATTAACGAAATTCTGGAATAAATTAAAAAGTAAAGAACAATGTAGTACCTTCTTTTTCTTTATAAAACTCATTTATTATTGAATGAATATTTTAATAAAAAACTCACCTTATTATTATCGAAAATTAAAAATCATCCTTTATTATTCTTCGATGGTAATTTTTTTTGGCAATTTTTTTATTTGCATTTTCTACGAAATCAAAATAAAAAAGACAATCATCCAATAATATAACAATAATTATGCAATGAATGAGAAAGTTAAAACTTCAAGATGAGAAAAATTTAGGATTCTGATATTTTAGATACAGGAATTTTGAAAATTTTGCGTATTTTGTGATGCAATATTCAATTACTTGGATTGCTATAAATTCTTTTAAAAAATTATGATTTGTAAATAAAATTTTTTTATCCAATTTACTGCATGGAGACAAATTGAAAAAAACTAAGAAATAAATACGTAAAAATAATTTATGTGTGTAGATTTAACTAATTGAAAATAACAAATAATAAATTAATAAAATTGCAAAAAAATAGTCATTAACGTTAAACTCAAACTCGTTTTGAAATAACGCTACAACATTCATTAAGGTGCACATTAAATACATAAAAACATTAGAAAAGAATTTAAGATGAAATCCAAAGAACGCATTTCACACCAGTTGCAACTTCCAAGGCGAAAAAATTCTAACTCAATGCTTTCCAACATTTTCATCTACAAACTGCAAATACTGACTCTAAAAGAAATAAAAATTCAATAAGAAATGTCTACCCTAGCTCTTCCACATTTCTCACTATTCGTAAATAAGCCTTCTTATATTGACGTTACGCCCCGCCATCGGAAAATGAGCCAAAAATCCCAAAAGCCAATCAAGCCTCGAATTCCGACTCGCATCACTTACCCCGAACCGGAAACTGCTTTCTTTCCCGAATGTGGAGGTCTTCCTTGATCATTCCATCATTTCAACAACTGCTCAAACTCTGGCTAGACATACACTTGGCACGAAGACGTAATAGCTCGGCTGGGTTATCGTGCATAAAGACAGTTCTTGGCACGCGAAACAAATACATCCGCAGTCTCCATACGGAACATGAAACACGCACCAAAAGATCTTTTAAAACGAGACAATGCCGAGCGAGAATTATGGCTTTGCGGGGAGTCGTCATGAAAATAGGAGCGACGACATAACTCAAAATCGGGACGAAAAGAGCATACAAATATCCCTTTTGCCCGTTGAGAAATATTTTACACTTGATTTTTTGAGGCGGGAAAAAGCGCTGGGGAAAATGAGTAATTAATTCAACGTCAAACGTGTGGATACGTGAAAGATCTCTTTGACGTGTACTGGAATTGCAGCCGCGCGGTGACGAGTGACTTGAGCAGTGGCAAGTGCCATGGCGCGAAAAGATTAAACCTAGCTTGTTTTTACCTCTAGTTAACGCTCGTTTGTGACGGCGTAAGTTTCAAATAAGCCATGCACGAGTTGCATTAAGTACTTACTCTGCAACTCTGATTATGAGGAAGGGAATATCGCTAGGAGTTTAAACAGCTTTATTGGTTTTGTAATTTGTGAGTTTTGAGATTGAACGTTTGCAGAAGTATGTGAAAAGAAGAAGTAATATTTTTGTTATGTTTTGGAATTATAAAATCAATTATTTATTCATTCATAATTAGTCGTTTTCTACCAACTCAAATCGAGAGAGTGCACAATACGTTACACTCCCTTTCATCACCATCCTGTTAATTAATTATTGATTTTTCATGAATAACGGTTGCATCAGAATTTCGTGTTCTCATTTCGGTTGAATTCTTTGGGTATTAACGAGCGCGACGCGCTGGTTGAACTATAACAGGTTGGCTTTCCTCCAGGCGTTGTCCCATATGTAAATACATTGTCACCCTCATACACGTGTAGCCTCGCGACGCAGTATTTAGTAGAGAACACGAAGAGATGACGTTTTCGTTCCTCCTAGCTGTCGTCTCTCTGCCCGTGATATTTCACGCAAGGCTGAGTTCCGCATTTGCTCGAATTGGCTCTGTCCCTTCGTCCAGGTGTTCTTAGGAGTTGGCTTCTCAGCATCGCGAATTACAGCAAGTGCCAACAAGCTTACAAGCAATTCGGCAGAATATTTTTTCTCGCTACCAGTGGTGCTGATATTTATGAAATAATAATGATTGCAGTAAAAAGACATTTCTGGTACATCTTTTTCCAGAATACAAAAAATTTGATTGTATGTGTTTTATGTTGTATAATATTATTTATTTATTTTAATAATGAAAATGATGATAATGTACATAATATATATAATATAAAATATGGAATATAAAAGAAAACAATATATAATATGTATTATGTATTGTATGTATAAAAATAAAAATTTCAATAATGAAATATTCATGATTGCAGTAATAAGAAATTCTCGGTACATCTTTTTTCAGAATACAATACGAATTTGTGAATTTGGTAACTTTTGTAATGATCTCTGACTTGTTTCCATTTTTCATTAACTGCTTATATTAAGCAATCGTCAGTGAAATTCCCGAATAACGAAGAAGAAAAAACCGAATTTGTTATACATGTAAAAATTTATACTTTTTGATGATGAATTTCTGGGCAATCAATGTGTATGAAAGTTTATTGTAAGATTTATTACAATATTTGTTTTTAATTGAATAAGTATATCTATGATTAAAGTTCGTATTTGTACTTCTGTATTAAAGAATTTGCACATTGTGCAAAGATTTATTGAGCTTACAGGTTTGTTTGCATAATATAATTTTTTACATTTATGAAAAAGTCTCATTTCTTGCATACAGTGTTGCAAATATTAATGAAATATTGATTATTGCAGTTGCTAGAAGTTCCTAGTATATGTTTTTCCAGGATAGAACAAAAATTTTTGAATAAAGAAACTTTGGCAATGATGTCTTACTTTTTCTCATTTTTCATCAACTGTTTTTATTAAACTATTGTCAGTGAATTTCTCGAATAAAAACCAAGAAAAAATTGATTTCGTTATACATGTGAAAACTCATACGTTTTTGGTAATGAATTTCTAGGCAATCAATTTTTATAAAAATTTATTGTAAAATTTCTTATTTGTTTTTGGTAGAATAAGATCATCTGTTTCTTAAATTCGTATTTGTACTTTTGTAAGGAATATACAAAAGTTTAAAAATAATCAATAAGTGAACAAATAATTGTTGCACTAAAAGTGCTGTTATTTAATAAAAAATTGAGTTAACTAATGTAGTACTATTTCAAAATAATGATGAATCAGGTTTTTCGAAATTATTTTGCATAAATTTGGAGCTTAGTTTTTTTTATCTCATTAAACTATAAGTTATAACTACAAAATAAGGATTAACAAAAATGGCTTTTACAATTGAAAGAATTTTAGAAAATTTTAGATTCAAATATTACAAATTGAAAATTAAATTTTTTTGGTTTAATTTTTTGGTTAAATTTAGAAAAGTTGGTAATATGACAAAAAATTAAAGTTATTAGTATGTTATCTCGAATTTTACTTTTTTTCGATTATTTTCTGTAATGATATTTATTTCTAAGTAAACTGTCTAATTCGTAAAATTATTATGAAAAAATGTGTTCTGTCTGATTAAAACATCATTGAAGCGAAAATTTTTCATTTTGGAATAATCAACACATTTAACAGTAAAGTTTTAATTGATTACTTTCATAAATTTAAAAAATTGTATTTATTCTAATTTCATTATGAATCTTCATAACTGTGGAAAATAACAACTTTTCATGAAAATATAACATTTATTCCCAAAACAAACAGAAAAAATTAAATTTTGAAAACTAGACTAAAATGTCTACGGTAAAGTTCTGGAAAAAATTATCGACTTTCCGTTGAAGTTTCCAAGTGTATAAATAAAAATACCTCGAGCTGCTTAATTTTTTTTTTTTCCTTCAAAAATGCAAGATAACTTCGAAACGCACTTTCAACTCTCTTGAAACATGAAAGTTTCTTCTGATTTTGCACTAAGTTTGAAAACTGTCCGTTCAATTCATTACAAAGTTGAAGAATCAAGAGTTAATAAGTAGGCCTTCCTGGCATAGATTAAAATGATTTTTCGTCTTCGAAAGAACATCTCAGAATCAAATAAAATATTCACTAGTAAAACGCTTGATTTCTGTCAAATAATTCAAACCCAGTAAAAGCGGAGAAAATTGAATGCATATGTCACAGAAAATTTGGAATCGAAACTCAATTTCACTAATTTTATTAAAATTGCTGCTGGAAATTTAATAGAATGAACTTTCACGTTCAAATACTCTTTATTAACTGGAAAGTAATTGTTTTAATCGGTTTCGCGTTGGAAAATACATTAAATTCCTCCTGTTTCAACTCAATTTCGATTTTGTTGCGTTATTCGAAAATGAAACGAATTTTCGTTGCTAACCGATCACAGATTTGTTCGTCCGTTTAATTTCAGTAGCTCTAATTTCGGATCTTTCATTATTTATAATATTTTTATGATAAATCATGAAAAACGAAATTTCGTATTCGAAAGTTATAACTCTTTTTACAACGACAACGACTAAATGATTCTTTTATTAAAATTTATATAATAACTCATAATTTATGAAAAGATTTTCAATCTTTCTTCGAATATATATTTGATAACAATATTAAAATAAGTCTAATTAATGTAATTTATATGTTTGAAATCAGATCGTTTACAAAATGAATAAACAATTTTATTAGTAATTTAAGAACTAATACCTCGACTATATCAAATTTTCACATTAAACAAGGAAATTTTCCCCTAGCGAACATCACGAAATTTACAGCAAACTCAAATTACGATTCCCGGGAAAATCCGCAACAGTCTCCCAGTTATCAAGTTATGTTGCATACATCACGTACGAAAAACGATATGGAAAATCCGAAGATTTCGCATTAATCTCAACGAGCACGTAACCAGAACTCGGTTCACAGCTCAATACTCGTCATTCGAGAGCCTTCCATACAATAATATGACGTGGAAATCCTACTCGTTGCAACGACAAACACTTGAAGTTTTTTATTGCAGTCTCAGTGGACGAACTCATGATTAGAAGCGGAAAGACACGCAATTTGTCCGCTATTTTATTGATTTACTCCCTTTGCAGGAAAAAAAAAAGTTTGCGTTTGGGTTCCAATAAAAGCTCGTGGAAATCCTTTTTCAGCAAGTTTGATTCCCTCCACGCGCTTAGGAAACCTTGCTATTTTCCAATCGCCCGAATCTCTTCCGTATTTGATAAATATTTTTCTCGTTCGTGTTTTTAAGCTTTCGTTTTCTTCTCTGCAATCTCAATGCTAATAGCGGGAATCTTGTAACGGAGCAGTGATACAGAACTTTCGCGAGACTCTTTATTCAGAGTAACGTGCTTTTAAAGCCTTTTCAAGCTTCTCGCTTCGAGGTACTCCGACTCTATCGAACCTTTGAGAGCTCTCGTAGGAACGCATTAATCCCAACGTAAATGTTTGTTTCTTGATAACTTTACGTGCGGAACAGCTTTTTTTCTCCTACCACAGTCGAAGCTTTTATGTTCTTGTTTTTATTTCCGTTGCGTTCCCGTGATTTCGGAACAAGGGGTGTAAATTTACGAGAAGGCGATGAAGAAAGTCATGTGAAAAAGTGTTTCGAGTTTAGAAATTTTTTGAAAAAGAAGTGGCACCGAGTTGAAAGATTGTATTCATTTTGAGTTCTTTGAATGTACTTTCAACTTTGTTTTCATTTTAAAATGTGGAGTTATTAGTGATTTTTTTTGTTTTACAAGTGAAATAAAGTTGAAGCCTGAATTTACTTCGCCTTTTTCCATCTTTATTCGTCTTCGATTACAAGATTTGAAATTGAAAATCGGTTAAAATCGTTGTAATTATTAGAAAAATTTTCAAATAAATGAAAAATGAAGAATATTACAGTATATTTGTTTTATCATCATCAGTTTATTATAATATTATCAGTTCAATGAAAATTCACCATAATACTATTGACTAATGTTTATATTTTTCTGGTAATTTTTTTATTTGAATTTTCTACAAAATCAGAGTAGAAAAGACGACTATAATATGATATAACAATCGTTTTGCAATGAATGAAAAATTTGAAATTTTAATATCAGAAAAATTTGGGATTTTGATATTTTAGATACATGAATTTTGACATTTTTGCGTATTTTGTGAGGCAATAGTCGATTGACTGTATTCCTATAAATTCGTTAAAAAAAAGGTAATTTGTTTTCTTATCATTTGCATTATGTGTTTCTTATTAATAAATTTGTAGAATAAAATTGTTTATCCAATTAATTGCATTAAATAAGAAAAGAAAAGTACTGAGAAATAAATGCATAAGAAGAAGTAATTGGTATAGATTCAACTACTGGAAAAAAATATATAAATTAACAAAATTTTTGTGATTATTAATGAAATTTTGAAAAAAATCAAAAAATAAACAATATTTGAGGACCTTCATTTTATTATTTTAATCAATGTATTATTGAATTAATATTTGGATGAAAAATTCTTTGTAAAACTATCGACTAATTGAAAATAATCGTCTATAGTTTTTGAAAAACTTATTATTTTTTTTAACAATTTTTTTTATTTGAATTTTCTACAAAGTCAAAGTAAAAAGGCAATCATTCAATAACATAACTATAATTATGCAATTGATGAGAAATTTAAAATTCAAGATGAGAAAAATTGAGGATTCTAATATTTTAGAAACAAGCAATTTAAAAAAATCTACGTATTTTATAACACAATATTCAAATGACTGTATTCTTAAACATTCCTTAAAAAAATGATAATTCGTTTCCTTATCAGTTGAATTCAGTGTTTCTCATTCATAAATTTGTAGATGAAAATCTTAATTCAATTTACTCCATGGCAAAAAAAATTTTAAAAACTTATAAATAAATACATTAGAAGAAGTTATGGGTATAGATTCAACTAATTTAAAATCATAAATCATAAATTGATAAAATTATTGTTGGGATTATCAATAAAATTTTAGAAAAAAATTGAAAAATAAAAAATGTTCTAGTGATTTCGTTTTATTATAAAACTTATTTCATTATTGAATCATTATTTCAATGAAAAATTTCCCCTAATACTATTGACTAATAGAAAATCAATCGTTTCTAATCTTCAATGTTAATCATTTTTTCTAGCGAGTTTATTGTTTGAATTTTCTACAAAATCAAAGTAAAAACGATAATGAATAAATATTATGATAATATTTATGCAATGGATGTAAAATTTACAATTTCAAGTTCAAAAAAAATTTGGGATTTCGATATTTTAGATACAGGAATTTCGGAAATTTTGCGTATTTCCTACCACAATATTAAAAAGATTGTATTTCTGTAAATTTGTTTGAAAAAGGATTATTTGTATTCTCATCGTTAAAATTCAATTTTTCTCATTCATAAATTTGTAGAGGAAAATTTTCTATCTATTCAACTGCATCGTAAAAGAAATTTTATAAACATAGAAAAATATATGTACATAAAAAAAGTTATTTGTATTGATGCAACTAATTGAAAATAATTAATTATAATAATTGTTCGAGAAACGCTCCATTTCAATGTAGATTATTATATTTTAAAATGACCACTTGGAGCCAAAAAAACGTAATTGGGGATTTTGTATATTGTATGATTATATTGGTGTAATTGTTATCTTTCTATTAATAGACATAAAGATACCGAATTTTTGAGCTCGGTTTATGATGGATTTATCGAGGGGTTTATAAATCACGTGGTATAATTTTCTTATCGATCCGATCTTTATATAACTATACATGGTGTTTGGATTCATTAGTATCAGTTGAGATTCCTAATTTTTGATTGTACGTTTTGACTTCATTTTATGTGTTCTCCAATGATTCATTTTTGAATTATTAGTGAGGTTTTTATCATAATTGACTGTGACAATGATTGTTAATTATCTGATACTTTACCTCATGAAATTATGGAAATTAAAATTAGGAACCTATTGAACACGATTTGCGGATGTAATTAAGGTGATATACAAACCTCGTTTCACATCAGTTTGCAACTTTGAAGGCTATAAAAGTGTAAATCAATGATTTTGAACATTTTCACCTGTAAATCGCGAATACTAACTTCAAAGAGGTTGAAATTCAAAATGAAATTTCGACTTTGGCTTGTAACTGTTACGTTTGGTAAGTACAGGATGACGCGTAGCAATTTTCATGTTATTCGTGCGGACAATTGCATTGATGTCGCGGTAACTAAGTATACTTACATGATTACGAATCAGCCCTGCAGTGGGGTTTCATGGAAAAGTCATATTATTTCTGCCTGATAAGTCGTACGTTCGCTAGTGATCGTATCTTGTATATTGCGTTTTCCGTATGGCTTTAACAGGCTATTTTTATCGTTTTTTGAAAGGGTTCAAGAATACTAAAATGTAATTGTTTGTAACGAGGTTGTATGAATATAAAAAAGGACTTACATGAGTTTGGAAAATGAAATAACTCTAGAGGAAAATGATAACTGAAAACTCATAAAATTGTATTGATGGTGGAATAAACCAAAAACCATTTATTTATTCAACAATACCTTACACAACTCCAACAATTTCCCCAAGCAGGAGGTTCAGGGGGCGGAGTCCCCCGACGGGGTCCAGGGGCAGAGCCCCGAGAAACAAACTAATAAATGTCGATAAAACAATAAGAAATAGTAGGTAATAACAAAACCTTACACAACTCCTTACAAAAAAAAGAATGGTGAGTATACCACATTTCCACACGACATCTCCCTGAACTTTTTACCTTTCATTCGGAGTCAGAACCGCTGAAAGGTTTTATTGGCTCCATGAGAAGCGCATAATCCATCGCATCATAAATATTCATTAAATGTTCGGGACCACGAAAGAGGCAATAAAAAGAGGTTTGCCTCCTTTTTTTTCTTTATTGCAGTCGGTGGCATGTACGTATGTATGCTGTACGCGATCCTCTTCCTGAAACTATGGTCGTACGTGCAGGTCAACATGTGGTGCCGGCACAGCAATAAAAGCAGAAATACATCTCACAACAGAATGAGGCGGCAGTCGCTTTCCTACAATAATCTGCAGAGTGAGTAGGAAAATATTTACTACTTTACGTGCGCCGCGAAATTTATCTTACAATTGAAGCGCGTAATCAAAGGCCGTATTTTCCTAGCTTTTGAATTTCCCCGTACTTGAAATTATCTCGCTCTCCTTTCATTCTTTCGCCCTGACTCTGCTCTAAGTGTATTATGCGGATTCGTGCTGAAAAAATAACGTGTTTGAATAAATAATATCTCTGTGTTTACGTCGCAAATAAACTGCTGCAGCGGGCGGATGAAGGGAGGAGGGTGGAGAATAATTTCCATCCAATTTAACTCCCGGTCTGTCTCACCTCCATTTCCGTAACTGAGCGTCGGATATCGATTATTCGGACTGTGGGTGAAGTCGAATTACGAACGCTATTGTATCTGATGTTCTGCGAGTTTCAGTTGGATTTTGGCAAACTATTTTTGCTGTTTGTCTTATTTCTTAGGTGTTTCTTTGAATGGGAAGGTGATAAGGAAAAAGAGCGAAAAGTTTTTTATTGAATATTCTTCATTTTTTTATTTATTTCATAATGTTATTGATAATCCCAACAATTTCATACGATTTTCAACTTCATTTAACTTGTAAAACAAGAAAAAACGCTAATATCTACATAAAATAACTGTAGTGTCTTTGTCATAAGAAAATTGTAGTCTGTCATTATGTTTATCGCATTTTAATTTCGAAATGTTTAATAAGCTTCAGTTGTGTACATTCTTTCAGAAATTGTGGAAATAAAACATATTCAATACATGAAACATGAGTGAAAAGTAAAAAAATTGGTCTTTTCATCATCGGTCAATTTTTTTTGACCGGCAGTGTACATACCCAGGTAAAAATGAGTAGATATTTGAATATCTGTAGGAGATCTTTAGATATCTACTGTAGATGTCTATAGATCTCATTTGATCTTGTAATAGATAACCGTAGACTTACATAGATCTACAGGTAGATCTCTGAATATCTACTCGTAGATCACCATAGATTCTTATAGATGTATTACCAGATCTCCGTATATCTTCGTAGATCTACTTGTAGATCTCGGTTGATTTCCATAGATCTATTGGTAAATCCATGAAAATCTTCATAGATCTATTCGTTGATCTTGGTCATTTCCATGTATCTGCTGGTAGATCTCTGTAGATTGACGTATATCTACAAGTAGACCTCTATCTTCCATCTCTGGCATCATCTATGCAGATCTCTATAGATCTTCAGTAGATCTCATGTAGATATCAAAAGATGTACTCATTTTTACCTGGGCATTTCGAAATCAAAACGAAGTTAAAAACACATTGAAAGACTTTTAAATGAATACTCTGGTCATTACAACATAAATATCCAATCGGCGAAGCGAGCGAAACTCTAATCCAAATGCACCTGATGGTCAGACACTCCGGCAATCGTGCCAGCCAAAAGCAAAGAAGAGAAGAAATCTTTTTCCCGCGATAGCTACTTGCAGCAAGCCGTATCTTGCGGATAAAGCCTAATCCCGGGGCTTAGAGTTAGTGGCAATCAATGGACATTACGAACGGCCAAACGAGTATCACCGGCGAACATTTCGGAAAAGAGCTCGTTGAGCGGCCGAGTTAATTTGTGAGACGTGTTTCCGTTTGCGAGCCTTGTCCTCTAATTCTAACGTTCTCCTCAGCTGCTACCGTGATATATACGCCAACAGGAGCTTTGAGCCGAGCCACGACCTGGCACAAAGGCAAAATTACATTGGCAAACGAGCCTTAGCGTGATTGAAAAAATGCGAAAGAACATTATTTCAACGGTCTCGACTCTTCCAATCTCCTTTTGCCCGTTCAAGTTCATCCCCTTGATGAGGCGCGAATGCACTTTTTTTTCGTCTTTGCCGGGGCATCAAGTCTCGAGAAAATTGCGACAGCAATCTCAAATGCCGTTGCTCTTTTTTACGCCGGGGAAAAACTCGTACATTCGAGCATGGGATCAAAAGAAATTGACATTTTGTATGTTGATTTTTTTTTTCGAGATGAAAATGTAAAAATGAAGATTTCCTGAGGCGTACATGACGTTGATCGATCGTAGTCATGTCATTCTTCGAGGGCGATGTTATGAAAATGGTAACATGGAGGGTTTTTTAGGAACTTGGCTGGGAAAGTGATTTTACTGCATGAGCGAGAAAATGGCGAGCCCTTGTAAAGATGAATTTTAGATTCTGATTTGTGAGATATATTTTTGAGTGGAACTTCTTATAGCAGTTTGTTTGTTTGAATTTTATCTAAATAAACTATTGAGAAATAAAATTATCATTAATGGATAAAATATACTATTACTCAATTTTTGTTACAGCTTACTGTTCGTTGTAAGAATTAGGAATATGAACGTTCTTTATTCTTAAATTAATATTTCAATGAAAAATTCACCTGAATACATTCGGCTATTTGAAAATTATTCGTTTGTAATCTTCAAGGTTAATAATTTAGAGTAATCCTCGAATACTTTTTCAAAAATCACTTCAAGCTCCATAATTTCATCAACAGAATACATACTAATCATCATAAATTCTACTACTAATCATTCATAATTTCTTCTTTCTAACTAAATTCTTCATAACTTCTACTAATCATTCATAATTTTCTTCCTTTCAAATTAGGAACAATCTTCGTTTGGATATGATTTCATGATTTATTTTAAAATTAGAAAGATAGCATAGTTAACGAAGAAATATATGTCACAAGAAAGTCGACGATTACCAGTATGATTTATCGACAGATTAATTAAACGAGTAATTTATGTAATAAGTTATTCTCGTGCGATTCAACCACACGTCAGAATATGTTCATCAGCGATTTCCTACCGACATCTCGTACTTTATTAACTTAATTGCCGACTGAAACCTCGTCTCACAATTGACCAGCACTTGCAGAATAAGCGTGATAAGCACAAAGACCTTTCCTAAACGCGACTCTCAAACCCTTTCATCTTGCATCACTTGAAAACGTTCCTCCGCCTTCTCTCTTTCTATTTTTAATTATTACACTCTCTTTCACAATATAATTTATTCCTCCGACTCGCCTTTCTGGCAGAGCTATTTATTCCTAACTGGTATTGTGCTGATTTCTTTTCATGTAAGAGAAATCCCGAAATTGCAGGCTAGATGAAAAACTTATAATAAGTTGTTGGAGTTAATTATAGTTTCATTTCTCGGATAACACTTCAGTTTGAATTTTGTATTATTTTCATGGTTTTTCGTTTGTTGTTTTGAGAATGAGATGTTTTGGAACACTTTTCAATAACAATATGTTCAGTGATATTGTCAATATATTCTAAATAAATTTCCGTGAATCAGTTATATTGTTCTGCTTACGACGGATTTTTTTCGATGTAAAATGAAGTTGGTGATCAATCAAGTGAAGGACTTCATCAATAATAATATTTGAATAATGACACAATTGTGATGAGAAAATTAACTGAAATATATTATACTTAAAATAACCTGTATTACCATCATGAAATGTCATGAAAAACGATACGATCGTATCACCATCAACTTTAATAGAAACGCAGAGTGAATTGTATGGCAATCAACGAAACAGTTGGTCGCGTTTCGGTGACAAATAATCTCGTGATATACAATGACTCGCTTAGCGAATTTTTTACAAAGCGGCATATTTCATGAGCGAGTGATTCGAATTCCGTTACCTTGGCGCTATACAGTCTCGGGAAATTTATTCACGCAGATAGTTCCGCTTCTGGGTAAGATGAGGAACGTGAAAATACTGACAGTCCCGGGATCACGCGGCAAGATAGGAAAGTAGAGATTTGAATTGTAGAGCAACTCGGCAGCATAGTCGAGAACTATCGAGCGGGTATTTCTCGAGCAACGCATGTCGAAAACCGTTTTACACGTGGCGAAGCATCTCGTTAAGTGCACCGAAAGTGGCCACACTATTACCCTCATTAATAAATTTTCATCACATGCCACAAGTTGAACTACATATCGCGACAAAAGTTCCTGCATGCATTTAATTCATAATGGAATCATGAAAATGGGCTGGATTTTGCGGGGAATGGAAGCTAGTAGAGAGTTTTTGGAATAAATAAAGGATTTTGGAGAGCTATATTAGAATGATGTTATTGTTTCAAATACACGTGTTTCTAAAAACTTATATGAATATAAATTTAAAAAACAGAAAAACTTAAATTCTCGTCTTATAACAGTGGCATAGCAAGACATTTCGGTGCCCGGGGCACGATGGAAGAAATGCCCCCCACCCCCAAAATGCAATTAACTTTAAGAAAAATCGATGACATTCGTTTTGAATGATGTTTTTGACATCAAAAAGTGTCTTAGAATTCAGAATTGACACAGTGAAGTGTCTTAGAATTTCAAATAAAATTTTTTTGTGGAGTGTCTAGGAAATTCAAAATATCTTGAAAATTTTTGAAAAATACTTTAAAGTGGATTGCAGTTCCAAAATAGATACTTTTCAAGAACTTTAAATTCAAAATAAGACTAAAGGAATTATCTTTCAATTTTTTATAAATGTCGTCAAGTAGTGTCTTGGACGTTGAAAAGTGTCTTCGAATTTTAATAAAACACCACGAATAGTGCCTTGGACATTTAAGAGTGTTTTGAAATTCCGAAATAAACACATTAGAGTGTCTCATAATTTCAAATAAGAGACTTTACGAGGTATCTTAGACGAGAGTGTCTTAAAATTCCGAATGAGGTGCTGAGTGTCTTAGATTTTCGAGTATGACATTTTGTAAAGTGTCTTAGAAATGTCTGAATATCTTTGGATTTTCAAAGAGACTTTGAAAAGTGTGTTAGAAATCCAGAAAAGATACTTGAGAAGATCTTTGAATTTTTATAAGACACTTCAAAAAGTGTCTACGAATTTGTGATAGATCACTTTAAGATTTAGTGTGTCAGACGTTTGAAAGTTTCTTAAACTTAAAATATTCTTAAAACACCGTCAAAGGTGTTTTGAACATTGAAAAGTGTCTCAAATTATACATTAAGAAGTGTCTTGGAAATTCAAAATATCTTGAAAATTTTTAAAAAACGCTTCAAAAAGTGTCTTAGACACTTGACAGTGTATTAGAGTTCCAGAAAAGATACTTTTCAAGAACTTTGAATTCAAAATGAGACTTCAAGGATTGTCTTCAAATTTTATATAAATCACTTCAAGTAGTGTCTTAGACGTTAAAAAGTGTCTTCGAATTTTAATAAAACACCTCGAATAGTGTCTTGGACATTCAAAGGTGTTTTGAAATTCCGAATAAGATACATTGGAGTGTCTTATAATTTCAAATAAGAGACTTTACGAAGTATCTCAGAGATTCGAGAGTGTCTTAAAATTACAAATGAGACGCTTCTGAGTGTC
>JAPYZL010084019.1:0-22560 GCA_030522825.1 Platygaster orseoliae
TATTATTATACTGACGACGGCAAATCCATAGCAACAAATTCATGGCAAACGTCAAATAAACGTGAAGAAACGTGCAACTGATTAATTTTTTAACCTGCTTCATAAAGAGAAAAAAATATTTCATTGAACCAAATCATATGATAAGATAATGGCATTATCGTGACAAGGAATAAAACAGTTTACTAGTTATTCGAATTTTGAAGTCGAGCGATTTCAAAATTTATTACGAAAAAGTGGAAACCAGACAACGAAAGCACCCCAGATAGCAAGCGTGCGACGCACAAAAGTCGCACGTGTGCGGGTGCATTCGTGAGACGCACGTGCGCGAGTGAATTCGTGAGACGCACGTGTGCGACTTTTTTTATTTTCTCTCACGAATGCGAATCATTTGAAACTCACGCATGCAAGATTTGTGAACTCTCACGCTTGAGAGGCATTTGCGTCTCATACGTTGAAGCAACTGTATGCTCTGTGAGTATCACGCGTGCGAGAAAACTCGCACGCGTGAGCCGCATATTGCACGCATTATGACTTCATTTTGCTATCTGGGACCTGGTTCGAGTGTTGTTGGTTCTAAAAAGGTGGTTCTAATTTCCGGACCGTCATTAATTTATTTACAAATTTTTCACATGTACATTATCTAGATACGTAAAATAATGGGTATTAAAAAATTTTGTCAATTGGAACAACAATATCGTTATTTTTTCAACTAAAAGTGAATCAACTTTGATCATTGTTTAGTGATGATTGTTTAAACTTCACAGCTATAATACCGAACTCATATGAAGCTCTGAAGCCTTACGAACATTTTGACATATAAATCATCATGATCCGATCGATATTGACTGAGATCTCTTACCTACTAGGGAATCTGATCTCGAGCGTCGGAGGCGGTTATGCTTTCCAGGCCCTCAATTATATTATTATAGTATGACAGATATTTTTTGTTATAATTGATATTTATGCTACAAGGGAAGAATGGAATGATTCTACGAGCGAGCATTTAGGCACGACCCATACGGCACGATGCGTTTTCGAAGGTTTCGATTGCAATCGAAACCTTGCTGAAAGCTTACTGAAACGCACCGTGCCGTATGGGGAGCGGCAGCGAGTGCCCAAGCGCGCGAGTTTAATCACATTCCTCCCATGTAACATACAATATTTTTTTCCATGTATGTGTTCGAGTGGCCGCTTACGATGAAACGCGTGACGCGGCCTCTTTCCGAGCAGTCATAAAATCAGCGAGAGAATTCTTTGTTCCCTGCTATCCGGGTTTTATTCTTTTATCCCGGATAGCAGGGAACAAAGAATAATTCTTCCGCTGATTTTATGGCTGCTCGAAAAGAGGGCTGTGTTCACGCGATTCATCGTAAAAAAGCGGCCATTCGAACTCATGCATGGAAAAAACTATTTTATGTTAAGACGTGTATACTATTAGGGCATGTTGCCTGTCGTTTAACAATTAAATAAATAAATGCAGTCAGCTTTCGATATTCATTCCCTAAATATAACAAACTCACGATACATGGGTGGATAATTCAACATTTCGAATAGAAATCGAATTTCTTACTTTTTTGAGCGAATTTGTAAGTCGTCCTCATCGAAAATACTGGTTGCGGACTCGTACTTCTCGTTGTAGCCGAAAAGATCAGTCGTGGCTCTGGCTAGATCGGATTTCAGGATGAAGTGGTGGTGCCCGGAGCAGTCGGTTTCGTCGCCGAAATACTCGTCCTCGTCGGTGGTGTATTCTTCGTCCCCGGTCGTACCCGTGCTGCCTGCTCTTCGGTGTTTCGTCGTGAGAGGCCGGTAAGCATACACGCTGCCTCCGTTCGTGGACTCATTCGAGTCCATTGAGTTCGGCTGCTGTTGTTCGATAGCCTTCATTTTATCGGTCTTTTGCACGAGCGATCTGGAAAAATTAAACAAATTTTCTTAGGTTAAAGTATCACTCCATAAATCGGATTTTGAACAGGATATTTTGCAAAAAAATTACATGAAGACTTCAAAGTGTCCTTAGCACTCCTGCGAAATTGCAACTCGTATTACTGTTTTTTTTTTGTAATGAATCACTAAACTTTACATAACATTACATTGAGTCTTATGGGTTAGGTTTTTTTTAGCACGCAGTATTTGGTACAAGTATAGAAATCAGTAAGATCCCACTGTTTTACCATCAGTGGAATTCTAAGTCACTCATCAGCAATTTATTGAACCACACGGAAAAAATAATATGAATGTCACAACCTCATAAATAGTAACATTTGCTTCAACTATTTTCATGGTCTAGACAACCTCACTTGTGGTTGCACCAACCATAAATGAGGTTGTCTACACCATGAAAAAAGTTGAGGCAAATGTTACTATTTCTAAGGTTGTGACAGCCATATTGTTTTTTCCGTGCACGTTACTTTTTTTTCATCCGCCTTATTTCACTGTTTATCAATAAAATTCCACTGTTTTGGATTCAAAGAGATACTATTTTCACCACCCAGGATAAAGTGATGTATCATTTATACGAGGTTAATTGTTAACTGTGTCATATCAATAATTTTATGAAGCCCTGAATTAATGAACTTACTATTTCATAGACTGTCGTAAATGATGAAAGAAAAAAAATATCGCAATTAATGCAAAACTCGCGAAGCACGTTATTTCTGCGAGTCGAGCGACCCTAACGCGTTCTCACGCATTGTAAAGCGACAAAGAACGATTGCAGGTTTCCCATCCGCGATTTCGAATGCCGCGTGTTTCGGTCCACGACTCACGCAACTTGCGTCACCGCGGCTGGTTATATAAAATGAAGCTTGGGAATTCTCCTCACAGCGGGGGCCGATGAAAATTAATAAAAAAATGACAAAGTCCTGTACGTTACACTCGTTAAGAGAACAAATGTCAAGACAAAAACTCGTTCAAACGCAAAGGAATATTGGAGGAACGTGAATCGCAAACATAGTAGTAGATTTCAGCTAAGTGGCACATCATGTTTTTTTTTCGATAGGGGTACATATTTCCACATCTGGTTTTCCAATGACCATCTGACCTGCACTCAGAGAAAAACTTACTGAAATTGAATAAATATTGATTTGAAAAAAAGCCTAAAAAATATTTCCATGGAATCTTATTAAATTTGGTCATAATTTGCTTTTGATAAAGTTAATTGTTCTGAATAGTTTTATTAAATTTAGGTAAAAATATTTTGAAAATTGTATTAAAATAATTTGTTTGGATAGAGAATTTATTTTCAGTACTTTTTTTATTTTTCTTCTGAGTTTATGAAAAAACTTACAGAAATTTCGCAAACTTATCAGGTGCCGTATACAAAATTTATAAGTTTCCTATATTCTGTAAGGTAACTAAACTAAGCTATGTTAAAAAAAGAACTAACTAAAACAAACTAAACTATGTTAAAAAAAAACGTGTAAGTTTACCTTACAGAATTTAGGAAACTTATACGAAAATTTGAAAACTTATACGTTTTAATGAAAACTTAAAAGTTTCAACTTTAGTAAGGTAATTAAAATTTCATGATACATTATCAGAAAATCTTTCGCGCTCCACGCGATAATTTATGAATTCTACAGGATTTCAATTCTTTATTTTGAAATTCACATAAAAACAGTCAACATCTCCAAAATTTTTGACATTTTTCAAATTGTGACGAAATGTTCGCAGTAACTGAAATTTTCGAAATAAAACTGCTGGAATTGTCGAAACATATTCATTTTCATATTTTCTAAATTGTAATATACTTATCAATAAATTAATTTTGTCAACAATTTTCTGTTGTGATTTTTCAGAACTCTCAAAATTTCCATAAATCCTAAAATTTGCCAACTCGGAGCATTTTCCAACTATTGATAATTTATAAATTTTGTGAAAGTCCTATTGTTTGCAAAATGTTCTAAATGTGACGAAATTTCTAAATTTTAGTAATCATTGAAGATTATGAATAAGATTCATAAAAATGAGTTATTTTTTATAATATTAAAATTCTTGCAATATCTGAAGTTTTCAAATGTTTGACCATTTTTCAAATTCCCATTTTCAATTTACAATTTTGAAAACTGCTTGAATATTCGAACTCCACAAAATTTAGTGAATTTCCAGAAAATAGAAATTGCAAAATTATAATCATTCACGGAATTCCTACAGTGAGAAAAATTAATGAAATTATGATGGAATAACAAAATCTGCTAAAATGTTCCAAGTAACGTAAATTTTGAAATTACCAAGTTTTACAAAAAAACTGTGCTTCCAAATTTTCCAAATGTTGAACTATTTGCGATTTTTATACATTTTTCCTACATTGCAATTTTCGTAAATTTATATAGAAGACTCAAAATTCACATCATTCTCCAATTCACTGAACTTAAAATTTTTTCTTCGATGAAGATGGGTGGGGGGGGGGGTGGCAATTGGTTCTCGAAAGTGCCCAGGGGCGACAAATTCTTAAATTCGACCCTGCCTATGAGTGTAAGTTAGTTTAAAATTTTATTTCCGGATTCAAATATTTGCATTAAATTACGCAATGTCTTTTTCAACAAATCTAAAAAACAGGCATTATTCCTACTCGATTGCAATGCTTGAAACTTGATGGAATCGTTGAAAAATATTCATAGGTTTCATCTTCTATAACGGTGCTGCACGATACTAAAGTATAGACCTAACCTTTAGCTGTCTTACTTTCATCCAACATCTCGTGAATCAATGTGATTTACATAATGTCCTTCATTTGAAAAATTTTTTATTATTAAATTTCATAAACAAATAACGTTCGTTAAATTTTTCTGTGAGTATAATTACGAAGCCGTACTTCTCAAAACGTTTCCAGAAAGATTTAAAGAAATTAAAAAAAATTTTTTTTTAAAGGATCAAACGTATGATAATATTCTAAAAATAAAAATGTATATTTTTTCGAATAAATAAAATTATGTTTATATCATGAATAATATATGCATGGGTAATTGTGTTCTTTGGGATAAAACGATTTTTTAATTACGAAGGTAATTATTTTAAAATGAAGATTGCGGAAATCTTTTACATGAAACATAATCAGAATACAATTACTCCGGAGGTGCTGGTAAAATTGTGCATAGTTTTCTAGTATCTATTGAAAATTTTCGGAGAATTCTAGAAAATGTAGAAATTCAAGAAACATCATGCTTCCAAATCTTCCACTATTCATGCTTTTACGCTATTTTTTTATTATAAATAACGAAACCCAGCAAGATATTATTTAGAAAAAAAGTGAACCTTCGAAACAGGAAAAAAAAGCGTGGATGACAAGGACTGTGAGTTCTTTGAGCTCGTCGGTGATTTTAATTGGATCAAGGCGGATGTAAAATCGCTAAGATCGCCGCGAGGCCGCAAAAACGCCCGGGGATTCCATTTTCTGATGCTATTTACTCAATTTGTGACAGAAAAAAGCTTCATCTAATCTTATTTTCATGCAACACGTTAGAAACGGTTGTCACAAATCGGATTAATTCAAACATTTTAAATTAATATCACTTTTTGAATGCACTACCGAATGTAGTAAAAAAAAAAAAAAATTACAAATATTGATCGTATATGAGATAATTTCGAAAAAAATTGTATTTCATGTTTTTAATCGAACCTGAATATTTCTTTCTAAATATTTTTTACGACTAGAAAAAATACTCAGGGCAATTTTTGAGTGTATTTTCACGCAAACTTTAGAACATATGAAAATGTAGAAAACGCAAAGCATTTTTTGATTCACTAACTCATGCCAATAAAAATATTGTAAGCTAAAAATTTTTAATCCACGAAATTTTGGTATCCGAAAATAATCAAATTTTGTACTCTGAGTACAAAATTTTTTTTTTTTTTTTTTGAATGTCGTTGTTTCGAATAATAGAGTAAAACTTTCCCAAGTATATCTTTGTGTAAAATAAAAAATGGAAATCAATTAGCACTGTGGTATATCGAATACTCAGCATGGAAAAAATGTTTTGAGTTCTCGAACTGCACTAATCGCAAACCGTGAATGTTATCATCGCACCAACGCGCAAGAAAAGTGATACGTGGGGGCGGGTATTTCGCTCAATGAACGCGACCATGATGACTCGGTCAACAATCATCGCATTCATAATCACGGGTCAAGCGAGCATGAAAAAAAAATCATTGCGTTCCAGATAAACGTGTCATCAAAATTTCAAATGAAAAAAATCGATCAAACCTAGATATGTCAATAACCGTAACTCAAAGTCATAATTCATGAAAATTTTTCAGAATTCCTTGAAAAATTATTGACTCTTATAGTTTGTTGGAAATTAAATGTTTACTTCATTATTTACTGATTTTGAAATGGTATCGGAAAATTTTTTTTATCAAATTTCGATATTTTTAAGCAGATCTAAAACCCCTTTTTTTTTTGTCAAACATTCGCAAAATTCTTGGTGATTCTTAATAAATTTTAAGCATCCCAGATATTTTCATAAAACTCAGTAAAATTTGTGAAACTTTTTGAATTTTCAAAATACGAAGAATTTTAAAGACTTTGAAAACTTCTTGAAATTAACTTTTTATAAAAAATTTTGATCAAAAATCATAATGCTTTATTCCCAAAAAGAAGGTTTGAATTTTTGAAACTCGAGGATTTTCAAAATTATATCTAAATAAATCGTTAGAATGTACATTTTTTATAGTTTGCTTTGATGTAAATTACATTTGTAAGAGGCGAAGTCTGTCCAAATTTCGTTCGGACATCTTCGGATTTTCCAAAAATTTTAAACTTAATCAAAAGTTCGAAACATTTCTAAAAAATTCAGGTTTTAAGCACAGGCTAAAACCTATAATTTTACCTGATTTCGAGTATTTTTTTAGATATTTTCTAATATTACTTGAATTTCCGATGAGTTCTTCAAATTTTCGACCAACTGCAACTTCTTTCAACAAAAAAAGCATAAAAAAAGATGATTACTTTGAAATAAATTACGATGATACCGAAAAATTTGCGAATTATCATCTATTTGCATTCAATGACATTTTAATCTTGTGCAAGCGGTCTTTCATTAAAAGTATAAACTTTTCCGCCTGTTTGACGAAATCGAATAAACAATTGCTTCGTTACGTAATGGAAATTTGAGCCAGCGATTATTCGGTTACGTGAAAAGGCAATTTCGTGACATGATCAATTATCTTGCAGTTAGAATTTTCCTAAAATGTTTTGAGTGGAAATTATTATTCATTTTTTCATCTACAGCTTGTGTAAGGAGTATAATCAAAATGAATTGAAAGTAATTAAAACCAATCAAAATGACGTACTTTTAGCACAAAGGAAATTTTCTGAAGCTGGAAAAATAGCAGAGAATTGTTCAATGAATAAAAAATTACATTACGTTTCAATTCTATAAAAATTACATAAATGAAGTTGTTGTGCTGGAAAATGAAATTTCTTAAAAATTTAATTTACAATTAGTGCTCAGCAACCTTGGTAGTTTTCCGACATTTTTTTAAACAATTTCCAGAGTTTCTAGTATTGACTTACGCGGCATATTTTTTATCGCTCGAAAAAATTTCTCGGTACTTGCGTGTAAAATGTGTGTATATGCAATTGGGTAAACGTACTTTGCTCACGCAACATTCAAAAGGTATGGGAAAATGGGGTTTTCACTTCGCGGGGAAAATGGGTTGTCGCGCGATGGAAAGCACGCTTTGTTATAATTATTGCGCGCAAATTGCTTGCCACGGTTTTGTGCGACAGCTTGTAACTCGCGGGAGATTTACGGTAATGAGAGTTTCGTAACCTCGGAAATGACAATTCTTCTTTAGGGAAAAATCATCATTCTGATCTTTAATTTTTCACGTTAAAATGATGTAGAAATAATTAAAATAAATGAAATACAAAGTCCTAGATTTACATTAATAACAAATATTTTGTAATTAATCCAGAGTTTTTTAAAGATTCTTAGAATTTTTAGTTCAATTTTAATAACAGCGAATATAATAAACAAGTTGTTAATATTGCAGTTTACACAATATACCTCAAAATCGAAATGAAATTTTGCGAACATCTTTGACAAGTTCGTTACACTCGAAACCTCGGAAATGACGATTCATGAGAAACGATTATTTCGTTCGTTGATTTCTGATAAGAAATAAATGGTATCAATCATCAATACGAAGGAAACTCTGAATCATTAGTTGAAATTCACACAAAAAAAATTTTCTGAATTTGTAGAAATACTTTTTTAAAGTTTCATGACTTCCTAGATAATTTCCCATGATTCGAACTCTAAAATTATACGATTTTTTTTGTGAAACTATGGGATAGGAAATTTATTTCATTTGGTATATAGTTTATCATTCACGCTCCCAAATACTTTATATTTTATTTTTGAAATTCCATTCAAATATGTTAAAATACTCCAAAATCGAAAAATTTTTTTTTCACAGTTCACAATAATTTCATAAATCCTAAACTTAGAAAATGTATTGTTCCGTTTTTTTTCGATGTTCCACATTTCGCAAATAATAAGAATTTACAAAATTCTTCTTATTTACAATTTAATAATTTCAAATTTAAATTAAAATAATAATGTAATATTAATATAATACTATAAAAAATTACAAAATAAAAAATATAAATAAATTGAATTATAAATGTAAAATTCACGATATCCGCTAAGCATAAGAATATACAAAAAGTTCCTGCGAAGTTTTCAAATTGATAAGAATTTTAGAATGTTTGCTCACATTTATTGAACTTGTTCATAGCATTTTGGGTCCGAATTTCCATAGATTGCTGATATTTTAAAAAATTTTAATCGAGTATCTCTTTTTTAAAAAATATTTTAATTTTTACCGTGTACAAATTTTCACGACTTTTTTTACAATATCCAGAGATATATTCATGAACCCGTATTGCACACAAAAATCTTTTCAAATTTTTTAAAAGTTTGAGGTATGTATTAAATATGCTGTGAGAATAAAAAAAAACTTGTTAATACCATGTAAAATTCTAAACAAATTATGAAATTTTCAACATTTTTAGAGAACACCTTACAATCACAGACCTTTTAAAACCATTCTCGAACTCTAAGAATGTGGAAAACCGGTTGAAAAAACAAGTTATTCTATTGAATCACTACCTAATAGTTAAGTTTTTCCTTTCTCTTTATTTTTCGAAAATTACTATTAAAAATAAGAGTAGTTCCGAAAACGGCTTCCAAATTCCCAAACATTTGAGGTATCATTGAGCATTTTCTAAAAAACTGTATCAACTGAATTTCGTTAAATTTCCAAGACTTACAACATTTTGTGCAATAAATTTATAATCGAAGAACTTAAAAAAAAAAATTATAAAAATATACGTTTTTTAATTTAAAAATTCAGTAGAAAATTTTGCATTTTTTTTTTTAATTTTTGGACAATTATACCTTCGAAACAAACTAATTTAAAATTTTCATGAAAAACTTTGAGTTCATAGTAAGAGTAAAGTTTTTTACTTTTTCAATGACGTTTTCCAAGCCCAAGTGTATACGTAGAAGGGAATTGAGATTCATTGACGTTGATGAAAGGGAACGAAGATGATGACATAGAACGTCGATTGGGTCTTGAGCACCGATTTAGAAAGTTCGCGAACAATGATCACGATTTGTAAAAAAAATGTTAAAACGCACCGTTCGGCAGTGTTTGTTGCACTTGGAAAATACAAATTTTTCAACAAACAAAAACGTATTTGAATGAGCAAAAAGAAAAACGAGAAAAACTTGCGGACTCGCGAGAAGCTCGACGCGCAATGCCGCGTTTTTGCAACGAGCAACAAGTACATCCGAGAGAATGATGATGTTCAGTGATAAATCTGCGCTGAGAAAGAGGAGGGGGGGAGGAGGGATGAAATGTTGATTTACGGTCATTATTGCAATTTTTAACAACGTATGTTTTCAAAACAGAATGGAACTTGAAGACAATTTTGGAATGTATCGAAAATTTCTTAAAGTTTGAAAACTGCTCGACATTCCATTCAATTTTTTTAATTGATGAAAATTTGTCGAAATATCATAAAAATATCGATAAAAGTATAGTGATGAATTATTAAGAAGTATTTGAAACCATTCGAACTACAGGAAATTGTGAAAAATTTTCATAAAACTTAAAATTTTTTGACATTTTTCAAATTTTGACGCAATGTTCGGAGTAACTGAAATTTTCGAAATAAAATTTCTGAAATTATCGAAACATCTTTATTTTCATAATTTCTAAATTTTAATATACTTATCAATAAATGTTGTCAACTATTTTTTGTTGCGAATTTTCACAACTCTCAAAATTTCCATAAATCTTAGAATTTTCCAACTCGGAGCATTTTCCAACTATTGATCATTTATGAATTTTGCGAAAATCCTATTGTTTGCAAAATGTTCTAAATGTGACGAAATTTCTGAATTTTAGTAATTATTAAGGATTATAATTAACATTCGTGAAAATGAGTAATTTTTCACAGTGTTAAAATTTTTTCAATCTCCGAAATTTTCAAATGTCTGACAACTTCTCGAATTTCCCTTATCAATTACATTTCTACAATTTTGAAAATTGCTTGAATATTTGAATTTCACAAAATTTAGTAAACTTAAAAACGCTTAATATTTCAAAAAATCTTCAAATTTTCCAACTTGGAGCATTTTCCAACTTTTGATAATTTATGAATTTCGCGAAAGTCCTATCGTTTGCAAAATATTCTAAATGTGACGAAAATTCTGAATTTTAGTAATCAATGAAGATTATAAAGAACATTTATAAAAATGAGGAATTTTTTACAATATTGAAATTCTTGCCATTTCCGAAATTTTCAAATGTCTGAAAACTTCTCGAAAAACTTCCCATAAATTATGGGAAGTTTTTATCCTATACATAAATCAGAAATTTTCTATATTTTGTGTTGAAATTCCCATACATTTGTAGAATTTTTCTCATTAATGTATAGAATTTTTCGAAAAGTATGAGAAAAATGACACTTGCTTCTAAAATTTCCATATTCTTAAAATTACCATACAATATGAGATGATTTCTATACAACATGGGAAAACCTCCATAAACAAATATGAAATAGCTGTTTTCACTGCAACAAGCAAATAAAATACTACTTTTCTAAGCCTGTATGCACGTTTAGAAAAAGACATTCACTTATTTTCCCGATGTAAAACAAAGTTGCGTTTCTAAAGTACCATTGATGACAAGAACTGAAAGTACTTTTTTTTCAATTAAGTACTCTTGATTTATAAAAACTGAGATTTTTCGCGGTTCGAGAATTTATTCGTATCATTATGATATGATTTAAATCAAGAGTTATTGAGTTTGAAACATAAATATCCTTTGAAGCAATGAAAATGATCAACTAAGACTACAAATATTCAAAACACTTTAGGTGTTACTAGGAAGTACCGAAAAAACAAATCCTAAATTTCAGAATATCTAGAAATTCTCAAAGACGCATGAAAATTATAAGAAAATTCATAAAGTAAATATTACTTGCAATCGTGAAGTTAACAAAAATGGGATGCATTTACAGAAATCGCTCATTTTGAAGGATGCATTGTATACAACCGAACGTAACATGGACTAAAATTCTCGAAGATTAGTTAAATTTTTTTAGCCATTGCCGTGTTCTTACATGTTTAAAAAATCAAATATTCCATAAAAATCTAAAATTTTTAGAAAATCGCAGTATTTCTAACTAAATGAGAAAAATATTGTATGAATACTGCAATACTTCTATTTGTGCTATGAAGTACACACGTTTAAAAATCATTAATAATCATAAAAAGAATAAAAATAATCGTAATTCCTTGATAACTTTTCTAACTCCTAAAAAAACTGATTCCAAACCAATTTTTCTGGTTTGTTTTATTCGTAAAATTTCTTGATAGTTCTGAAAAAAAAAACAATGACATTGATTGAGAAATCGTAGATATTAATATTATATGAGTAGAAAAGTTTTCCAGAAAAATAATTTGGAATATCACTTTTACTAACATTACAAAAAACTCGGTTAAACGAAAATAATTTTAAGTTATTTTTGTGGATTAACTTTCTACAAATATAAAATTGTGAGAACTGATATCTAACAATTTTAATTAACGAAATCCAAACTTGAATCCATTTATATTAAAAAAAAAGATGTAAAAAAGCGAAAAATAAAAAGTTTTTTGGAAAATTCCGTTATTTCCCTGCTAAAAGTTGTAATCAAAATACATGAATATTTATTCAGGTACTGTCTCTAATTTTTCAAAATGTCCGGTGCATTTTGTTTTTTCGATCTTGGGGTTGCGGAAAACAATCACCGTCTGGCTCATCGGTAGGAAATATAAAGCGTGGGAAGATTCAACCTCGACTATTCTCGAGTGATTCCATCATTTGTGGGTTTTGCAGATTTTTCAAAGAGTTTTTTTTTTTGTTGAAATTCCTGCAAATCACTTAAAAACTTTCTGAAATGTTAAAACGTAACCTTGTTGATTCGCAACCCATTTTTCAAAAAGAGCATTCTGTGTATTCCGATTACAGAAATGAGCTGAAATTTTTGATCAGACATCGATTCGATCAAAATCAATGATTTTGAACCGAATTTTTGGTTACAACAACCACTGATTTAATAAAATATGAGTCCACAAAAGTTTTGGGTAGTACAACCAAAACTTAAGGTATGAAATACCAAATGATTGGTTATTGCAACCTAAGTATCACTCATAAAAATTGAGGAATAGTTGCTATAACAGAAGCTTTGGTTGTCATAACCAAAGTTTTAGTGGTAGTACCCAAAACTTTGATGGGTCCATATTTTACTAAATCAATGGTTGCTGTAACCAAACCAGTTCTCTCTGTGTATAATAAAATGATTTCAAAGATTTTCCAAAACATTTCTAAAATTATTATTTTTTGTTTAACTTTCAAAATGAAGCTCGTGGATGTTCAAAAGTGTAGTTAAAAATTCAAATAAAGCACTCAGGCATGAGAGGACCTTTTTTTTCAACTTGTTTCTGTGCGCGTATATAGATTATAGTATTCCATGCTACATACTCTCACGTTTCTTCGGAGTCGAGCCGTGACCCGACTAGCGTATAACTGCTCGTTACATTCCTTTGCCTGCAGACCTTTTCGCGTTCCTTTTGCACAGCGATCGAGGATCGATGTGAATTTTTGTCAAAACTTGAGAACAGTGACGTATTTTTCATATTATTAAAAAATAAATTTCTGATACCTAAATTTTTTCACATTGGGAAGGTATTCTGGATAATTTTCAAAATTTAATATTATGTACACTGAAATGGATTCTGCTATAATTCATTATTGCAAAAAAAAAAAAACTAGAAAATCTACAGTTGTATAAGTTACTGAAAGTTTACGTATTTGTTTGTAAATTTGAGGGACATTTGGAAAAATTATTATCATTGTAAAGTTTGAGAAAAAACAAAAAATTTCTGAAAGTGAAGAACGGATTAAGGGAATATTTACGATTCCTTAGACGTCAAGCAATTTGCAGAAAATCTTGAAAATCGATCCCACTATGAACGTTTTTTTGAAAGAATCGGAAAAATGTTAGAAGAGTTTTTGGAAATCCGGTAGACTTTGTTTGTCAAACTTGCTATGAATTTGTGACAGTAGATTATTTTTATCAATCTTTTATCTTTTTTGATAATTCCGGGTATCAAAAATTACATTTATTCCGAAAACTTTCAGGAAATTCAGAAAAACAAGTCACCGGACTTTCATTCAAATCTAATTCAGAAAACCCTAAAACTCGCCTTGGAAGTTATTAAACTTTTTTATTTTTGTAGTAGTAGCTAATTACAACTATGTCATAAAATTGTATATCAGTCTAAGTAAGTTCTTGATCAAATATCGGGAAATTTTATGAAATTAAGAAATTTCCGTACTTCTATAAGGTTTTTGAAAATGTAAATTACATGAATTTCCCCAGATCCGACAGAAGGTTTTTTTGATCTCGCGAGGAAATCGGATCATAATGTCTTAATCCATTATTTCAGTTGAGGGTTTAATCTTCAATGATAATAATTTTTTAGGTTTCAAAAAAAATTTTTTGTCTTGCGCTATTCATTAGTGTATGTTAAGGAAGTGCGCAAAAGGATTTTCAAAAATATTGCGAATTGTCGAAGAAAACTTGAAAAAATGATTTTCTTAATTTTAGAGATAAAGTGGCAGCCTTATAATAAAATCTAATAAAATCAGAGATGGTGTTGGTTAACCACAAATTTATTGAGCACCGTATTTATTGTGTAAATGGAAAAAAAAGATTTGCTATAACATCAAAAAAATGTGCTGTTTAAACACAATTTCACAGAACGAATTTTTTTTCAGATTCATTTCATTTCAATTCATTCTTTCAGTTCAGATTCAGTTTAGATTCATTCACATTCAGTTCAGTTCAGTTCAGTTCAGATTCATTCACATTCAGTTCAGATTCATTCATTTCAGTTCACAGAACGAATTTTTTTTTCTTTTTGCTCATACAGCAAATCCTTTTTTTTCGTGAACATTTTTATAAATTTGAGCACATGATGATGTACAAAATATTTTAAAGTATAAATTTTAAAAATCAGGAATTTTCAAGCTCTATTAATTTTTTAAATTCAGAATTATTTTAATTAATTTTTTTTAATGTGCACAATCGTCCAGTTCACAATGAATTCAGTGCTAAATACATTTTTACACAATGAATACCATCTCTAATCACTTAAAAATTTGAATCTTATTTTAAGGTGTGTCATAATCAGGGCAAACATATAATATTTATTTAAAAGAAAAATATTTAAATAAATATTTTGGCAGTTTTTGGTGGAACACAAATATTTCGCATTTTTTAGATTTTTCGTAAATATTTTAAGGTTCTTCATTTTTAATCCCAAAAAGTTTTACAACTTTCGATCATAAAAAATATTTACTTTTTATGCCTGTTACTCCATTTTCTTTTTCTTTAATTTGCATTCAATGTTAATTTTCATTAAATTATTTGCAAATTAAATTAAAAATTAAAAATTATAAACGGAAAAATTAAATGAAAATTTCTATTCTAAAAATGCAAATAAAATTTAAAAAAATTCAGTTCATTTAACAATGCAAATAATTTGCATCTAATTTTAATTTTCTTTTTCTTTACTTTAATTTAATTAGGAGCCTAAAATGTAAACAAATGTACAAAAAACATGAAATTTGCTTGCATTTGGTCATAAATATTTCTTGCCTATCATAAATAGTTCCCTGTTTTTTCATGCATAAATAAATAAATATTTTGCATTTTATCGTAAATATTTCTGGTTGCCCTGGTCATAAATAATTCGAATATTACCCTAAATTCAGTCCATGTTCACAAATACTTTCAAGCGGGCAAATCTTAAATGAAGAAAATTTATCATAATTTGAGGGAATCATTCTTAATTTAAACCATATCCTCTTGATTGAAGACTTGCTGGCTTGAAAACAAATTATTTGAACATAGGCTTAATTTAAGATAATATTTGAATTTCAAGTCATGCCTTTATTTTGTACCATCTTAAAATGAGATTAACTTTTTAAAGTTCACTCTAAAAATAATATCTTGTTTTAGGATGCAAAAAAATCAAGGCAAGACTTGAAATTCAAACATTTCCATAAATTTAGTTTTTGTTCACAAATACTTTCAAGCGGGGAAGTTTTAAATTAGAAAGATTTATAATAATTTGAGAAAATCATTCTTGGTTGGAGAAATATCTTCACGATTCAAGACTTCCTTGTTTAAAAACAAATTTGAACGTGGATTTAATTTAAAATAATATTTAAATTTTAAGTCGTACCTTAGTTTTATTGCATCTTGAAATAAGATTGACTTTTTAGAGTGCACTCTAAAAATTGAGTCTTATTTTAAGATGCAACAAAATCAAGACATGACTTAAAATTCGAACATTACCTATTTAAATTTAGTCTATGTTTACAATTTTTTTCAAGCGAGCATGTCTTGAATTAAGAAGATTTATCAGAATTTGAAGAAATCAATATTGGTTTAAGACATTTCGTCTTGATTTAAGACTTGCTTGCTTAAAAACAAGTTTGAACGTGGATTGAATTTAAGATAATGTTTAAATGTTAAGTCCTAGCTTAATTTTGTTCCATCTTAAAATAAGATAAACTTTCTAAAGTGGACTCTAAAAATAATATCTTATTTTAAGATCCAAAAAATCAAGGTACGACTTGAAATACTCTTTTACCATGTTTAAAATAAGTTTCAAGCGGGCAAGTCTTAAATTAGGAAGATTTATCATAATTTGAAGAAATCATTCTTGGATTTGCTTGCTTGAAAATAAATTTGAAGATAGATTAAATTTAAGAAAATATTCAAGTCGTGCCTTAATTTTGTTACATCTTAAAATAAGATTCACTTTTTAGAGTAAAATCGGATGTGAAAGATATGTATCAAATGCAACAGAGAAGAATGTGTTATGAGAGCTATGGAAATGGAGATTTCTCAGCTAGCATTTTTTGTAACGTAATAGAGTGGCGTGAATTTGATGATATGAGTCGATGATCGTATCTCTTCTCGGCCCACATATCCACTGACGAGGTACATGTTTTGGGCCTGTGTTTGTTTTCGATTCCACGCGACGCACACTCTGTACCAGCTTGTACCACTTGCTCGCTCTCGTCACGTGTACACCAACATATCGGACTTTCCTTTCACGAAATTTTAGACGTCTTAGTTTCTTTCGCAAACAATATTTCTACTCAGTGGCTGGTCCAAGTGGGGGTTCTGATATTCAAAACAACCCCAAAAAACTCCTTATAAATGTTAGCCCTGTCAATATTCAATTCGATGACTTTTAAAATTTTCGAGGTTCTATTTACTGGCCCGGAATTGAATCAAAATGTTTCACCGGCCTTTAAAAATGTAAACAAATTTGGTATGCATAATAATGGAATGTTTTTAAACAATCGATCGTTAAGGTATTATTATAAACTATTTATGGTGTTCAACATTTTTTTATCGAATGTCACTGTTATCCCATAATTTTTGTCAAGTATGGGGAAATCATGAATGCACTAAAATATAAATCAAATTTATATAAAAAAATATCTCAATTTTTTTGATTGTATTTAATTTCCTAATTTCTTTTTTTATGTACAATTGATTATAAATGACAATATTTTGGAGAAAAAACACGTCGAAATTGTTTATGAGTATATTTTTTGCGACGTTGTTAAAACTACTCGTAGTAAAAATTTTTATTTGAAAACTGGTATTTATATAACGTTTGACATTTTATTTTTTACGACCGAATACTGACCTACTTCGACGTTTGGCTGATAAGGTCAAGAAAAAATTTTTTAAACTGTTAGTTTGTTTTAAAAAATGTAGAATAACAGGTTGATTGCTGACGAGTAAAATCATTGAAAATAAATTATTCAGATCATGGTTTCAAAGAACTTTCCGTCAGTAACTAAATAAAAAATCATATAATTTGTTTACTTGGAATTGTTCGGGTATTGAAGCAAACTATACAGGAAGTTGAAATTATTTTTATGCGAGAAGTTTTGTCTTAAATTATAATAATACTACATCAAAAATGATAAGAAATTGTTTTGTTCAATCAAATTGAAAAGTTTTAAGTTTCGAAAACAAAAACTAGTAGTTGTAATAATAAAAATTATTGAATTTTATGATGGGTATTTTCATTTTTATATTGCCAATGTATAATTTTATATTTTGAAAGTTTTGTCGATTTTGAGTTTTAAAAATTATAATAAAATGATATTTGTTATTATTAAAATCTTTTCATTTTCCTCATTGGCTTCAGTAATGAAAAAAATTTGTTTAAAATAAAGATTTTGATATTCGTTTTGAAAGCGCAAATCTTTTCTGTACTCACGTGCGTTTGCTTGAAAGTTGAAATAAAAACTGAGTCATTGACAAGTGTTTTGTTCAGAATTTTGGAAAAGTATAAAACATTGTTGACATTGATTAATGCACACATCGATAACGAAGCGGACATTTAGTTGGATCCTCGAGAAAGGTAATGCTTTACATTTTTCAACTCTTTTCAGTTATTCATGCGGAGAATAATTTTATGATTCAATTTTCAATTTTTTAAGTTGTACTGTCCGATAATTTTGAAATTTCGAATTTCAAAATACTTTTCATTTAAATTCATTGGATAACGAAATCGTGAAATGTGCATTTAATAAACAAAGGAAGGGAAAAACTCGAGAATTACATTCGAATTTTTATAAATTTATATAATTTGAAATTAAAAAATACGATAGTTCTATTATGTTGATAACTTTATTCGAAAATGAAATATTAATCTTAAAAATTGATTAATTGTAGAATGTGGAAAATCTTTTTTACAAGCTGAAGATTTAGAAAGATTCAAAATTCATTTTTTAAATTTCGAATTTGTAGAATTCTTATCAAAAATTTTAGAAAAATTTTTAGAAAAATTGGCATCCAAACAAAATTATATTGATAATTATATTTATTTATATTTACATATATGAATGTATTTCGACAATATGATTAAAAAAGTTGAAATTTTATGAATCTCAACTCATTAAAGTATTTTATTGCAAACTTGGAAATATCTTTCTCTTTGATTAGGTATCACTTTCAACTAAATAAACTATTTGAATCGACTGTTGCCGAAAAATTAACTAAAAAAAGTTATAAGAAACAAACTTTTATCAAAGAAAAATCAAGTATAAAAAACACGTGTAACGCGGATGTTGGCACGTGTTTTTCTAACTTCGCTATTAGTTGCATAATAATTGGATAGTTCAGCGTATGCTAATCCGAAAAAATATGATCATTGAAATAATGACGCTGTAAAAACTATTACATCGATTGACAATGGAAGAAAAATTCCTGTTCTAACATTAAAAAATCCTGAATAACGATTGTCTTTTTTTAATGTTAAGCAACTTTCAAGGCCGCATGGGATTCGTTTCTCTGACTACGAAAGTGCAAAAATGAGTGTGTCATGACTTTTCTTTGTTGCGAGTTTTAATTCGCATAAATTGCAATATCATGAGTGTTCCGAAATATTCCGTATCAAGCAAAAGTATAATAATAATGTTCAACTGATTTAGAAGTATCAAAATAAATATATTATATTTCTGTAATGAAATCTTAGAAAGTTTTTTATTCCTGAAGCTGCACATTAAAAAAAGCTACGCGGCATTAGATAAAAAAAAATCATATCTCAATTTATGTGAGTTTAAAATATTTCATGGACTGCTAGTATTTTTATTTTTACGTATTCTTGATTATTTTTGTGTGGGATTTTGTAGTACTCTGAAATTTGATGTGTAATTTAAGTATTTTAATGGTAATTCACATTCCAAAACAATTGGAAATGTTTCTTTACACATCAATTACATTCAGCAAGTTGCAAAAAATGATATTAATATAACTTGTTTACAAGTGGGGGAGGGGCAATTGCCCTTTTTGTACCTTAATCCCTTAATTCTCTCAACACTAATCCTAGTTCGTTTTTTTGACTTTTATTTTTTATTTTCGAAATCGTACCGTAGTTAAAGAAATTTCACGAGTTTTTTACCTCGTTTTTTACATGGATTTACAAGGTCTTAATTTTTTTTCTGCAATGGTAAGTCAAGTTTCTAAACCGGAAAGTAATCTTTTAACTTATTGATATGTAACGAGAAATTTTCACGTGCCAACAATGTAGAAATTAATTTCACTTTCTCAATTGCCACGCGCGTGATCATGACGAGTAATGAAACATCGAGTTCGCGAAAATAATTATATTTACGTAAAGCAATGTTGTTTCTCACATTCAGTTAAAAAAAATTGGAAATATGAACTTTGAAAGTGCTTTATGTTTCAGTTGTCGTCAAGGATAAAAATGTTTGAAACGCATAATTTAGAAAGTTTATCAAAGATCAACATTTTGATTGACGATTCGTAATTAAAAAAGGATAAGGGCAAAGTTATAGGGAATATATTGGCTGATATTTGAAAATTCACGAAGAAGCAGTTTCGAATAATTTTTGAAATCAAAAATGCTAGTTAGGAATTGACAAAAAGTATTGTAATTTATAAAACATGATTAGGAATCGCTCAATTAGTTTGAAAATTTTTAAATTAGGAATACACTATGTAGACTTCGAAATTTAAAGGTCGTTTCAAAAGTTTTAGAGTTCACCGAAAATTTATGAAAAGTTCATTATTTCTGTGATCGCCAAAAAGTTCCGCCAATTTTTAAAAAGCTTTTATTATTTTAAGAATATTTAAAAAATTTAAAAGTGTTTTGTAATCATTTGTAAACTTTTAGAAATTATCGTGATTGACAATGCACATATATTCATTAAAAAAAAAAAAAAATGAAAAATCTCGTCAATTAACCAAAAATTACAGAAAGTCTTTATGTTGAAAAATTTTCTAAATAAATAAAAAATACTTGGAAAAGCATACATATCGACATTTTTTAACCTGAAATTTGAAAAATTTTAAATAACATTTTTTTAGCGTAATCTGCCATGTATATGTTAAGTCTTTGGATTCTGACATTAAAATTTGCTAAGGAATTCACGTTTTCACCATTAAGTTGATATTTCATACAAAATGTTTCTGAGAATTTTTTTTACGAGTCTTTATTCTAAGTAAATACTTTTAACGATAAGGATAACAAGAAAAAAATTGTTCGTAACGAAACGTATTTTTTAGAACGAATTCTGATGGCAGTGAAAGTCGAGAATGCTCTTTCAAGACGCGTTCAATTGAACGTTCAATTACCGACGTCCTCATTTTGTTGTTCGAGCTAATTTGAAAACAATGTTAATTCACATTCCCACAATCGAATTTCCTGCTTTTGGCTTGTTGTTTAATAAACATTTTATTGCACAATGCACAATTATAACGGGACCATTTTTTGCGAACTTTCTCACAGGAAATTGCACTTTCAAGAAAAAAAGTACATGTCCCAATAACCGGTGTAAGTAAGTCATTAGTTTCCCCTTGTTTTGCAGATTTCATGTCTTGTGATAAAAAGTAGCATAGAAAAATCTAGTCATTGGATTTCGTAGTAAGGCAATCGATTCGAAAAACTTTTTTTTTATGAAAGCAGTCTAATACAACGTGGAATCGTCTAAATTTCGTGAAACTAAAAGTTTTTTGAATTAATTGAGAGAAAAAACAGACAGTGACAATGAAAACCTCAGGTATGCTGCGGAATGAGAAAAATTTCGAAACTTTACGATTGGTATTTGGATAAGTTCCAACTTTCAAACCCAGAAACGTGAAGGTATGACTGAACATATTATTCAAGCTAAGTAAAAGAAAATAGAAATATACATCGGAAAGTATGGAAAGACTCAAAGTTTTTTTAGAAATAAGAACAATATCTTTTTGTTTGTCGTATGCAGAAAGTTTTCGATCAACTTATAAACAATTCATTAAAATACAAAATCCAAATTAATTAGAAACACAAATAAAGAATTTAAACATTCTTGAACATCATAAAATTTCCAGAAAATTAAACAGTTATCGAGAATTCGTAAAGGTCAAATTTGAAATTAAAATTTATAAGATTCATAATATTCCTTTATGTTCTCGAAAATCAATGCAAAGTCTCAAAGATAGCCAAAATGAATAAGTCAGTAATGTTATTCAGGATTTTTCTGATTGTAAATAGTAATATTACTTTCAAGTGATAATTATGTAAATTATTTCAATTGGATCTGCTGGAACGAGGGAAAGAGTCTTATGCCCGAAATCCCTAGCGAAGATTATCTGTACCAAGGACAACAGAAAGTAAGCCCTTACTCTCTTCCTCGTTCCAGGTCACGATCATCGAAATTAATATAAGTCTCAAAAAATATTTAATATCCCTCAAACTCTACAGCAATAAAAATAACAACAATTTTTTTTATTTCTAGATTCTCCAGAAAGTCTACCAATTATAAAACTTGATGGTAAATTGAGAACTGAGCAAAAATCCTTGAAATTCTCTTTGTCAGGAACAAAACTCTTTCATTTTTTTTCCTCTCAAATCAACTCTTTAGCACCATAAATTTCAATCAACATAATTCAACAAAAAAAACAAATCCCACGCCTCACAAAATGTGATTTTCGTTAAATTTCTAACACAAAATATAGGGGGTAAAATTATATTTTGCGATTGCAAAATTGGGCATACGAGAGTTGCATCACAGCATCAATCAATAGAAGATGGACCATAATTCACCTGTCTAGAAAGTTTCCGATGGGAGAGTTTCCATTCCGCAGTATTTTTTGCACAGTTTCGGGAAATTTTCCAAGCTGATTTTCAAACTTGAATACCGGAAATTTTGGGGGATCGAGCTCGAGTTTATTAAAATCCGCGATCCGCGAAACTAACTCGCGCAGAGCACAACGAGCACTGTTCTGTACTGTTCAAGTTTAATGATATTCAGAGCGAGGTAAACTACACGAAAGCTCGGTGAGAGGACTTAACGCGCTAACAGGTTGGCTGATAAGTCCCCGGTCTGACACATAGATGGCGTCGCTAGTATTAAATGCATATTATTTTTATATAGTACCAACCTTCAAATGAT
>JAPYZL010084060.1:0-11397 GCA_030522825.1 Platygaster orseoliae
TGGTGATTATATTGTAAATTGAAAATAAACTTTAATAAAGAAAATGAAAACAATAAAATGTCTATCGATTTCTCTACGAACTTTTCCGACAACCTGATACTTAAGGGGGTCTTCTACCTTGTGGCCTCGTTTTTGATACTGTTTTTTGAGAATGAATTGTAAATAAACCAATAATGCTTTCGAAGTGCAGTTTTTTGCATTTAATTTATTCATTTATATACGTTCAACACAAATTTTACTGTCTTCCATTTGACCGTGATTTGACCTCAAAATATCCCTTACAAAAAATGTATACCAAAACGGTTGACACGATTTAGCTCGTGAAAGTCGTCTGAAACAAAAAAACCAAACTGATTCAGTTTTTTTATGACGTTGGCTATCGTTTGACACAAGCTTTTTGGATTTTTTCAATTTTAACAATTTTTACAGCTGTTCATGACTTTGAAAACGTAGAAATAATTTTTTTTTTCATTTTTTGTTCACTATTACGTGAAATTTTCAAATCTTCTGAATTCCTCATGTCAAACGATAGCCAAAATTATAAAAAAACTGAATCAGTTTGGTTTTTTTGTTTCAGACGACTTTCATGAGCTGAATCGTGTCAACCGTTTTGGTATATATTTTTCGTAAGGGATATTTTAAGGTCAAATCACGGTCAAGTGGGAGACATTAAAATTTCAGGAAAATTTGTGTTAAAAGTATATAAATGAATAAATTAAATGTAAAAAACCGCACTTCGAAAGCATTATTGGTTTATTTACAATTCATTCTCAAAAAACAGTATCAAAAACGAGGCCACAAGGTAGAAGACCCCCTTAAGCTTGTAATTTAAAATCAAATTATATTATTTTTAATGAAAAGATTTTTTAGAGAAAAGTATTTTAATATTTCATAATTTTCATAATTTCTTGATCCTTTAGAGCCAAAAAAAAAATGAAAAACTTTTTTATTGTTTCTTGTCTTTAGCTTTTGGCCTTTTATTAAGCCCACATTAGAAAAATAATATCCTTATGACGCATTTCTATTATTCTTACGAAAAATGAGGTCGATGAATGTTATTGGAAAACTTTTAATAATAGTCAATAATATTATAAAATAAACAAATGGAGCGTTACCCAATAAAAATAACTTTGATACTTACGGCATTAGATGTGTTGATGTCTACCCCAGATTTCAAATACTCCAAGACTTTTTCTAATTGCCCTGCTCTTGCAGCTCTTAAAAAAGCTGTACTCGGATCGCTCTGAAACACAAACAGATACAAAAATGTTAATTACAAAAACCGTACAACATAAAAGACTGTGAAATTGGTATCTATAAAAATTATCCACTTTTCTCTTATATGGTATGGACAATTTGCTTTCCTGAAATTTCCATCAATTTACTAGAGTAATAATTTACTGCAGTTAATTGATAGTTAAAGATATTTGAAAACCAATAGAAATCGGCAGCTTTTCAATCTTAAACATTTCCTTGTAATTTTTAATTTTTAAATAAAACTTTTTCTCCATAGAATTTTGTTGAATAAAATATTATATTCATAATAAATGATTTATTATATTATATTTAGTAATTTAATAATTATTACTAAATTCTTATATTATAATAAATTACTTAAAAAGTTATTAATAGCTACAATTATTATATTATTGAATTATATTGATTAACTATATTTTTTTTATTATAAAATATTATTACCAATATATATTTATAATTTATAATTTTATATAAAATAATATAATAAAAATTATTTAAAATAACAAGTAATTAACACTTCCGATTTCTCGTTTTTTGTTTTGAAGTAATGTGAGATATTTCAAATTTGCCATTAAAAACTTCCTACAAAGGGTTTTTTCTTGGTACGTCAGGAACTAAGTCATAAGGTTTCTTTGCGATGAAAATTACAAGGAAAAAAAAATATATAGGATGATTCGAGGGAAACCAATATAATCGATACAATGTATCACGTTACGTTATTTCCGGGACGTTTTAGTTTGCTTCGCGAATTCGATATCTGAGTGTAAAATACAGTATTTTTTCGCGGAAAGAAAGGTTTTGTGTAAATAATTATCAAGTGCTGCTGAAGAAAATAAAAGAGAATCAGATGAAAAACAAATGGGATACATATACGCGAGACCTCTTTTTAATCAACTTAAAGAGCTTTCGCATGCACATTTTTTACTCATCAGCCTAGTTAGAAAGGAGATGAAAGATAATTACTAATTAGATTATTTCTACGAAACCCGATTAAGTACGTTGACAAGTTTTGTTTCAAGATGTACGTAAAACTCATGAGTTTGTTATCAATCAAGCAATTCATTTTTATTTCATGAAAAATGAAAGATCATAAAAAACGAGTATCAAAATTTTTAGTCAATAGTTGAAGCTCGTTACACTTCGTTAACGTAAAAACTCGTGAAAATATGAAAATAAAATGAAAAATTTTATTTAATCGTGAAAAATCACTTTTTGATAGAAAAAAGAAAAACTGAAGCTGCTTACAAAATAATATCAATTATCAGAAATGACCGAAAGTTGCGTTTATAAGATGGATCAATTAAAAAACCAAACCACTGAGGGCATTTTTTCTTATTTCAAGGCGACAACTGCAAAAAAAGGGGAGACAGTTCAGGTAGCATAGAAAAAAGGATTTTTTTAAGTTTCTGCAGTGTCATTTTTTTTCTCGATAAAGTTTCCTCTTTATCACTGTCTTGGCTCGAGGATGGCATGAGAGTATATCCTCTCTTTTGCCCCTCACTTTTGTGCCAGACGACGAGGCGCCTCACGCCACACTCTGCTGATGCACTTACACTGCATATCTTTCTCTCTTTTCAGCAGACCCAACATTAAAGTCGCCAATCATTAAACGCTGTGACGATAAAACCTCTCCCTCCCTCCCCCTTCTTCGTCTTATCCTGTTTTGTTGCTTTCCTGGAAGTGCATTTAAATTTTTCGAAATATTGCAAGTGCTTCTGTAGCAGGGTAATAATCTAAGTTAGTACCCATGAAATAAACAGTAATGGTTGTCACGGAAATTCCAAAATAGAATTACACATTTATGTAATTTTATTATATTGAAGTTGGGTCGTGATTGACAATAATAATTTGAAGAAGCACAAAGAGGATTGAATTTTTTAATTTTATCTTACTTCGATTTAGACACAGAAAAGTGAGGAATCATTACATCATTTGAAAAGAAATGGTTTGGTTACAGCAACTATTGATTTGGTAAATTATGGACCCACCAAAGTTTTGACTACTACAACCAAAGCTTCTGTTATAGCAAAACTTTGGTGGGCTCATATTTTATTAAATCAATGGTTGCTGTAACCAAACCATTCCTCTCTGTGCACTTAACAAACTTTATCAACTCATGAGAAAATTAAAGCTGCAACACTCCAAAACTTGGAAACGAAACCTTAAAATTGCAACAACTCTTCCATAAATCTTAGTAATTACATCTTGAGATTTCTCAAATCAAAGCAGTTGAAAAGTAAAATATTTTCTGAATTACAAGCTAGAAAATCTTTTTGTTGACTTGCTTGTAAAACAAGCTGCTTGAAAGAATGTGTATGAAAAAAGAAAAAATTATACTTTAACAGTAAAAACACACGACTTTGGAAGGAACTTGCTAATCACAGCAAGATGTTATAAATAAAATATGAGATGCACAATTACGTGCATAGGGTTTCCGTGCTTTCCATGAAAAAAAGGTAGGTATTACTATATGCACGCAACATGCGCCACGCCGACCCTTTTCGAACAAGTTAACGATTTTTTTTCGTTTCGAGGCTAATGTGTGTGCCGAGGGTGTCTTTTGTCTCATATTATTTACCTCTTCATTACATATTATTTTTTATACAGTTTTTGCGAATAGAAAAAAACATAATATTGAATGATGGAAAATGTGGAAATTGATTCAATTAAATGAACTTGTTACAACTTCTTATGCATACATAAAATCATGAAAATTGCAAATCATAAACGAAACTGAAAAATACTATACATATAAATATAATCGGATATACAATAATGTTGCATTTATCCTTATAAAAAAATATTAATTAGAAAAACTCTGGTTGAAAATATTTCTGCAGACGTCCCCCGCAGATTGGCTTTGAAAACGATAATTTTGCAGTTTCGAAGCAGGCAATGTTGGCCTCGAGTGACTTTTTACATGCACCAAAAGTAGCAGTTAGCCTGGGTTCAGTTGTCGTTTGCGAAACTTGCAAAACTGGCGAGTGCAAGAGTTGTCCAACTTGGACCTCTTTTCTTAAGGCTCGTAGTACTTGACGGCCGCAGTTGGAGGGGGAGGAGGAGGAGGAGGAGAACCGGTTGGGATCTTGGCGACTTTTAGCGACTTTGGCGATAAGCGGGCGCATCTCGTGCGTACACGCATTCCCGCTGTAGTCCTACCGATACCGCAAATTACCTACTAAGTCCATCTCGTCAACCACCAACAAACATGCATCGCATAATATCTGCAACCCCAACATTTTTTATAATCTTCCTTTTCCTTTATACGTTTCTCCGTTTACAATGTTCAACCTCTATCTGCCTGTAATCGGATTTCAAAACATTCTCGACATCATATCATCCTAAAGCAAATTTGTCTCGATTCTCTGGAACTACTCAAAGTTTTAAAATCATATTAACTGGAAATTTGTTTTTACGAGCATAAATTTAATAAAGAAACGATTTTCAGAAGGTGAGAAGGAAAATGGAAACGTATAGACGTTTCATTGTACTCACACTTCATATTCAATTCATATGAATTTTGACTCAACAACACGTTAAATTTACAATTGAATCACAGATAAGATTCAATAACGTTTTTAAATTGAGTTAGACTGGCGAATTACAACACAATTGCTCGAGAACGCAATAATTTATGAGGGCGTTACATAATAATGTAACAACCCTTCGCTTGAGCGAGATGATTGTGTGATGTATAGGGAATCATAATACGTTGTAATGATAATATACGGGGACAACGACGCGTCCTCGAATATAAAACAACCGGGTCATGAATCGTAGCAATCTATTATGAGCCTTTTCGGAATTGCTCAAGAGTCTCTTGCCCCAAAGATTTATACATGATAATTTTATAACGAGACAATTGTCATGCTTTACGTCGTTCAAATCACGCGTGAGTTTCATTAATTACCACGTATTATGTGGTAGAACATTGACCACTTTTCACTTTTTTATCGCTTATCAAAATCTGGAATCCGATTGGCGTTTGATGTGAAGAAATAAATATTAATGATCGATTTGCATTTTCAAAAATGGCAGGAATCAATGTATTGATGCTGAAACGTCTCACGTCAGATATTAGATAATAGAAAAGAATAAAATTACAATGAAATTGATTAACAAACAAAAACAAAATATTTTTCAACACTTAACAACTTCCAAGATGTTTTATTCCAAGTTTAACGTCGAAATAAATTTTTAAAATCTTAAAAAATCAAATGTTACAGGTGCCGCTGGCGGTGACAAAGTTAAAATCTCCTTTCCCCATTCTCCCACGGCTCCTTTGCCCCCAAGGAAAAAGATAGGAAAAGAGAGGGCTGTTTTTTACGGTCAAAGCGAGGCCCGTTGATCGCGAAATTGACCTTGCTGAAAAAAAAACTCGGCCCAAGAGAACTGAAAGGTTAGATGATATAAAAAGAGGCGCGAGAGTTGAAGGGAAAGCTTTTTCCGCTCAAGGGCTGAATAATCAACGGATTTCAAAGGGAAGAAAACGACGACGACGACGACGACTTTGAGGGCAATGGCCTCTCGGCCTTTTCTTGGCTCAAACATTCTCGCGATGCGCGAAAAATCATTCCTCTTTAGCTCCTCAAGTTCTCATTCAAACAACGTCAACACTCGAATCATTTCACGTCATCACAAAATCACGCACGCGGGAATCCAAACTCGTCTTGAGTTGGCAATAATATTTGTTTCGTCACACAGTCACTGTGTCAATCACTCCAATCTGTCCAAAATGAACAATAAACATTTCTAATCCTAAAACCGTCCACGCTCAACTTTTATAAATAAATTATGTATCATCCTACAGGTAATGATAGACGATGGGCTAGACAAATATTATTGAATATTTGAAATTATATATATATTTTTTTTTTTTAAATACGTCTCCAAGACTGTTTTTTTTTACCCAGCAAATTTCTTAAGCTTGGCTGAAGAAAATATTTGTTTGATCGTGGGATCTGGTGCGAGCCAACCTTCAAACGCTTCGGAAATCGTTTATGTCATCTTGTCACTAAAAATTATTTTTTTATGAAACTATAAAAATAAAAGTTCCGTTTTTAAACTTGAGTATCAACTATTGCAAATTTGAGAACCTCAGTGACTTTACGTTAGTGCCAGGTAGGACAAGTTATGAAAATTGCACATTACAGCAAAAGTAGAATTGCAACGCTTAATATAAATTAACCTAAAAAATAAACAACTTTCATTTTAACACAACTAATTTTTTGAAATAGCAAAGTGTTTTTGTGTATAATATAATGACGTGGAAAAACACAGTAGAAACATTCAGAATTCGAAATTAAATCACAAATACCACAAGGTGAAAAAAATCAATACTTAAAAAAAAAACTAACTGTTCAAGGTTTCCAAAACCTCAAAAGTTGAAACAGTAATACAACAATCATTATAAGCTAATATGTTTTCATGATCCAAGACATTTTTCTATAGAAAGCTACTTTTTTTCTTCAATTCTAAAACTATCAAACACCTAAGATTCATGTATTTTCGATTGCCAAGATTTGAGATCAAGAGATTTCTTATCATTTGCGATTTATTTCCAACACAGTTACTTTCTTGGAAAAATTTTCGAAAACGATTAGAAACTGTACTTTATCTAAAACATTTTAAAAATTAGCGATGCCCTGAATTTGTTACTGAATTTTTAACGATGCGTTCGAGGAAGAAAATAATAGTAAAAGTAGCCACAAATGTTATCTTGATTACATTGAATAATTCTACGCTTTCTTGCTTTAAGAATTCTCGGGTTCTTACAGTCAGTACAGTCTACTTGAAAATTTTATTGCCACCAGAGTTTCGCGGGGCGTGAAAATAAAGAGTGATTTTATGTCTGGAGATAACAATTTCTTAAATTAATGCGATGAAAAGCGAACCTACTTTCAAATCTCCTTGGAACATTTTACAGTTATTCCATTCAAAATTTTCAATTTAAAAAGATGATGATAATTTTTTCTCAATTTCAAAACAGCTTCAACATATATTAAAAAGTCTTGTAAGAAATCTAGAAATGAAACTCGTGAAAAAAAGTTGACTTTGTAGTACTTGAATGTTTTGTATACTTTTTAACAATAATAGAAGCTTTCAACTAGTTTTTCTTTTATATAGATATCAAAATTTATAATAAAAATCACAGCAGAATTTTTTTCGTGTTTTGAACATTGATTTTGAGATTGAAAAGAATTGCTGAAGCGTTTAGAAAAGAAAATAGTGGAGAGTTTCTATATTATTTAAGTATAAAGGACATTCATTAAGAGAAAATTGTGATGCGGCTCGAGAGCGTGCAACTGCAGCCCATGAAAAAGTCATCAATGTTGCGGGAGACACATCGCGACTTTATTGAACAAACCCAGTCGCAGAATTTCATGACCTAGTTTTATCGTTATTTTACCCTCGCTCGCACTCGAAATAATCCCTCGAAACCTTCAACTTACTAACATTTCACGATATTCGACCATTCCATAAACTCCCAAGTAGCACATACAAAATAAAGAAAAAAATTGATTGGTGAAATTATTTTTTCCGGCTTTATTCCGAGCTAGCGAGTCCTAACGAAGCTTTTAAGAGCAAAAGGTCCAAAAATCAATCGCTCTATTTGCGTCATCTATAAACTATCTGAGTTTTTTATTAAATAATCAACTTTTCCTAATTATTATTAAGAAAAAGTAATTTATAAACTTATAAGATGCTATTTCTCAGAAGCGACTAATTAAACAAAACAAAAAAGACGTTCAACCACATTTCCTACAAGCCTGAGATGTACGAGTTTTCATGATTATTACATAACGACATCATATTTCGTGCTACTCGACTTTTTTGCGTGGCAACTTTCTCGACAAAACATTGTCATGCAACGGTGATGCAGGCAGTTCTAGAATGTCAATTTTCATTAGCACCATCTTTATAGAGGAAGCTGCAAAGAAGCCTAGCTATGAGTGTCTACTGTAAGCTTCTGTAGCTAGTAGCTCTGCCGCTGGTTGAATGCATTCCGTGCAAGCTTCTATAGGAACGAGCATGTGAACAATTCTGCGAGACTGCCGAGGAGAGTCGTTGAACGCTCGTCTTCTCATATTATAAATCTGGCGTAGCCTAGCTAGATGCTTACAATACTTGGCTGCAGCAGCTTCGTTTTTTTGTAAGGGAATGTCGAGAATTTCGAACCATGGAGAACGTCGAATCGCTAGATTTATCTGTCATCATCTGATATTCGATCTATGTGAAACTTCTGCCTTCGAAAAATACTTTTTTGTAAAACTATTGAATTAAAATGTGATCTACGCTTAAAACAAATTTTATTTATGAAATTTGGTTGTGACCCACGAGCTGCCATTTTGTAGAACATAGCTTGTGGGAAATATCGGAACATTTAGTTTTTGACATTTGTTAATGTCAAAATGATGATGATTCCTGCATCATTTGCCACCAAAAATTAGCAAAGAAGCAGAACCGAAACAACACGATTCATTGTAACGAGTGCGATCGAACTGCTCACTTGCAATATGTACACATGAGTAGTGGCTATTTCACATGCAAATACTGCGACTCTGAATAAACAACATCGATTTTTTCTCTTCATTTTTCATGATAATCTCAGGTTTTTTCATTAAAAAGTCATAAATAAATGTTACACATCAATATTTGTTCAAATTTTCTCAATTTCCAAAGTAGTTTAACATTCCTCATATTCCTCTATATGAATACAAGCTGCTGCTTTGGGTTGCGTTTGGTTGCTGCTTCCCTGCACCAAAGTATACGATGATATGAAGGATGATTATCGTACTTTGACGAACGAGCCGTAATTAAGACGAGATTTTGATCAAGCGTAACGTTACGGGAATCGTTACAGATTCTCGAGAATTCGCCGTTCCCCTTATATTAACTAAAAAAGTATACACAGTCCGCTTACAGCAGCAGAATTATAAGGCCTACATATGGCCAAACCAAAATGTCTTTAACAGAGACGGCAAAGAAATCATTCATCAAATAACCAGGCAGAGCAAATGACGAATCATGATATCAAATGAGAACAGCATCTCATTCTCTCATTCCAATACGAAAATGCACGCCACAAATTTACCTACAAATTACGCCAATTGAGCGGTTTGACGACAATTTCTACAGTTTTGCAAGTTTTGGAAAATTATAAAAATAACAGTTGTTGATTATAAAAGTAACAGATTAAAACAACATCTGTAACTGTCAAAATTATCAAATTTGCGAAAACACTCCGAATCGTTGAAACTGGGTTCATTGAACCTTGAAGAGTTTCGTCAACCACTCAGCTTCCAAAGTTTTTGGAATCGTAGTAAACTTTTGAATCGACAAAATATTTGGCACTTTCGTCACGAATCCATAAAATATTCAAATCTTTAAATGTCAAAACTATTGAATCTTTTTAAAATGTCAGTGGTAATTACTTTTTTTTATTGCATTATTATTTATTTTATTAATTGCAAAAATTTTCGCTATCGAAAATCAAAATCAGTAGTACGCTCGTTACCTATTTAAAAAAAGTTGAAAAACATTTTTATTTTTATGGATTTTTTTAACAGATTTTGGGTATTTCAAAGATTTCTAGAAATTTCGTATTGCATGTTATCTGTGAACTTTTTTTTTTATGAACTAGTATTTTCAACAATTTATTAAGAAAAAATTTGTTTTAGACAAATATAGTTATTTTCTGTGAAATTTTATGATTATAATTTTACAGTCCAGAATTATATATTTTGAATGATCGAATTATACTCGTATACATAGCGAAATTCGATTTTTGTGATTTTCGAGATTCAGATTCTTTTTTTTTCTAATATTTTGGTATTTTTCGTAATTCTTTGATTTTTGAGCTATAAACAAGCATTATGGATGTTTTTAGCTTTTTCAAATTCGATACTGTAGAAATCAAAGTTGGAAAATATTTTATATTGTCATAGATTTTGTAAAAAATTCTAACTTCACATATTTAAGGTATTTCAAACATTACAAGAATTTTCGTATGGCATGTTATTTAAAAACTTTCATTTATTTACTTGTATTTTCAACAATATTCAAAGTTTTTATGGATCACTACACAGAATTCTAGAATTTCATACTATATTATTAGAAAACTGACTATTTTCACCACTTTCTCTCAATTTTCAATGAACATTTGTTTCCATATTTTTTTAAGTATTAGGTCAATCGAAACAATTTTATGATTTTTAATTCTGAAATCCAGAATCTCACATTTTTAATTTTCGGGTTATATGTAGCAAAATTCAATTCTTGTGATTTTTGAGTTTTAGATTTTTTTTTTTCTAATCTTTTTGATAATTTTTGTATTTCTTTAATTTTTGAGCAATAAACGAATATTATGAATGTCTATTCAGCTTTTTAAATTTTTTAAATTCGATACTGTGGGAATTAGAGTTGAAATTTTTTTTATATTTTTATAGATTTTTATAGAAATTTTAACTTTTCAGATTTTAGGTATTTCAAAGATTTCTAGAACTTTCGTATTGCATGTTATTTCTAAACTTTTTTTTATTTACTGGTATTTTCAACAATTTGGATCACTATACAAAATTCTATTCCATGCTATATTATAAACCATATTTGATAGATAGTTTTGTTATTGAAAATTTTTTTTTTAATTTCAATTCCAACATAACTAATTTTCATTGAGTTCCCAATTCATTTCAATAAAGTGAATTTTATTTGCCGGTATGAAATTCAACATACATTTAAATTTCCCGCGTGCGCCAACTGAACGCGCAGTTGAATCTTTCCGACAATCGTCAGCTGGTTTCGATTTCAATCCCTTGAGTAGAGAAGTTTCACTTCAAAATGTCCCTTATTTATAAAACGTGTTATACTATTCGTATCACAACTAAAAATACAATTTTGTCGAGTGACGCGCCGTACAAGTGTCCGCACTACTTGATAAAGCTTGCCAAATTCATAGGTCCAAGCACTCGTTAACTTTCTTTAGTGCACCAAGAGGTTATTGTTAGTATTCTGCAGTATCCCTGGCAGAAGGCAAAAATCTCCAAAAATCCGTATTATGGATTTTTCGGGTTTTTCCGGGTTTTTTCTCAGCACCGTAATTAAAGCGGCTGAATTTTGCAAAATAGAGCCTATTGATGT
>JAPYZL010084079.1:0-16088 GCA_030522825.1 Platygaster orseoliae
ATACATATACCGACATTTAAATGGAAAGTACGATTACTGAGAAACAGGTGGAGGTCGGGATGGGACCACCGGTCGGTATGGGACCATGTTACCCTATTTTGATTTTTGATAAAAAAATGATAGATCTTTTATTTTTCTATAGGGATTCAAACCTAATTTAAAAGTAGTTAATACCAAAAGAGAGCACTTTAATAAAAAAATTACTATTTATATTCTATTTCCAGAATAATTATTTCGTAAAATTAAAATATTTTGGTTTTGGTTTTTAGTATTTGAATGACGAAGAAATAGAGCTTGACACAAACAAACAGCGATTCGTCGTAGAGCAACGCCTCGGACAGAAGATAAGAGAAAAACAGCAAAACGTTAAATACTGCTCGCTGATTTTGGAGACTTGCTTGTACGTGTTGTGGAGCCACTTGGAGTTTTATTGCGCACAAACTTATGGACGACACACCAACGAATTGTGGCCATCCTCTGCTACTGGTAAAATTTTTCTTCTGACTAGCAATTTTTATACGCAATTTGAAATTTCTTGAGGTTGAAAATAAAATAAACAAAAATGGAAGAAAATTATGAACATTAAACAAAAACAAATTGTGTTGTTTTCATTTATTATTAAACGTTTGGAATATTCAAATTCATAATATGTTTTCAGAAAAAATTTCTGTCTCGTTACTTAAAGTACTTAACTGTTGAAAAATGTTTTCTTTTTTCATCAACAGGTTTTGACGAAAGTTTAGTTGAATGGAGAGTGCCCAGCGAACTCATGGTCGATATGAAAAAAGGACTTGTATCAGTATTTTCCGAAACTTTCGAAAGGCAGCTCGTTGAAACCAAAAGCGAGCACACAACCGTTGATCGCAATTTCATCGAAGCGCTCATCAGAAGAATCAAAAACTTGCTGCAATTCATCATAATTAAACATTAATGATGATTTCTTTAAATGGACTGCCAACTGAAGTTTATGTGTCCAATTAAGACGAAAGTTGTGCCTTGAATTTACTTACTACTCAATTTTTGTACTGTTTTGTACTGTTTTCATGGCGATGTTCAGTGGACAAGGAAAATTACATGTGCAACTTGGTTTGCCAATAAAAAGTAAATTGATTTACAAAACTTGCTGTTTGCATAAATGATTTCATGCATTGCAATGACCATTTTTCAATATTCGAGAATCTGTGTAAACAAAAAAAGGACTAGAACCTCAGGGATTAATAAAATTAGTGGAAAAACAAGTTTTTGATAAATGCAAAAAACAATTGGAAATTAATTTATATTTGCGAACATTATATCGTTGGGTTTGTGGTTCTGGTTGAATGTTTTTCTCCACCTTTTGTGGTTAATGTTTCAATTTTTTAAAATCGATTAGGAAATGAAGAAACTTGGATTTTGGACTTTTCGAGTCCAATACTTGCATTTTTATAATTATGAAAGTATGTTTAGCTCAGTATTTTTAATATCAATAAGTATGTTTCTTTCACTGAATTGTAAATTGAATATTCTTATTTTACCGGTATTTTAAAGTGAACGAGAAAAATTTGTGAAATAATTTCAATCGTTTTTTTTTAGAAACTAGCGAATTTAAAACTTTTAATAAATGAAAAATTTCTTGGTGTGTAAATTGGAAAATAATGTTTCCAAGTTTTTCATACTGGAAAAAAAGCAGCGGACCTTATACAGGGTGTACAAAAATCCCTGTATCAAAAATAAATCTAGTATTCCTTTTTGAATTTTAAGTCGAAAAGTCCTTTCCCACTTTTTACAAAACTCAAAATCAAAAAAGTTATTCAAGTTTGAAATTCAAACAATAAATGCGCTTCCTCGACGAGTAGGGATCAAAACCATGGACTAAAATTTTCCTGAATTTTCTTCATATTTTTCTGAGTCGAAAAGTCCTTTGCCACTTTTCGCAAAACTCAAAATCAAAGATATTCGAGCTAGAAGTTTCAACCAATCAGATTGCTAAGATTTCAAACTCGAATATCTTTTTTCATTTTGAGTTTTGTGAAAAGTGGCAAAAGACTTTTCGACTCAAAAAAATGTAAAGAAAATTTTGGTAGAGTTTTGTTCCTTGTTTTTTACCCCTACTTGTCGAAAAAACGCACTTATTGTTTTAATTTTTAACTTGAATAAAAAAACACCCTGTATATATACGTGAGTGGTGAGTTCATCTCCGGAGGGGAAGGGGGAATGAGCTTGCTTTTGATTGGCCGAGACTGGCCGCCATATTGTGCCCTTTGTGTATACGACGTATACACATAATAACATAGATGACATAATAAAACTAAATAAAAACAACAATTTTCTGACGATCGAAGTTGATAAATTCGAATAAATTGGTTTTTTTGAAATCTAGTATGCGTGAAATGAAAAAGAGATAATAAAAATTGCGATTGACGACGGCGACGATGTTGATTGTTGGTAGTGGTTCGTGAGGTCAGAATTGCTGCAGCGATGGCGAGCGATCGCGAGGTGCTGCGGGAGATATGGGAGGGCAAAATCCCCGTTTGCTTTCAGCTCGATTCCGAAGAGGTTTTCGAAATTCAGGCTCCTGAACCTTTTTACCTCATGCTGCCGCGGCTTGCGTACTTCCCACTATGCACAGATAAGGTATATCTCATTTTTTAACGATTTTTAATGTTCAAAATAACTGCCGAATTTTTAAGAAAAAATTTTTTTTCTATTAATTTGCACATTTCTGTTATTTTAAAATACTACATAATGTACAAGGTGTATCAAAATCCTCGAACCAAATGAAAAATTTATTTTTCTTTTAAACTTTTTTTTTTAATTTAAATAATCTTTTTTTTATTTAAAATTTATTTTTTCCAGAATATATAAAAATTTATTTTTTAAATTGAAGTAAAAAAGTCCTATGCCCCTTTTTTCAAACTTGAAAATTTAAAAAGTCATGTATGTTGTAAAGTAACATTTATAAATATAAATGTAGTTTTCCTAGTAATATATAAAAGTATTTATTGAAAAATGAATTCTATTCACAATTTCCTAAAAATCGGATATTTGGACGTGAATTTTTAACAAACTGTGAATAAAACATCGTATTGTGAGTTTTGGAAATTGCCTCTTTTAACGAAACGATTACACCCTCGGCTTCACCTCGGGCTGCAACCTTTCATTTCGTCAAAACAGGCATTTCCTAAACTCGCAATAATATACTATTAATGCATTGAGTTATAAAGATCTCGACAAGAATTTTTGAAAATACTCAGGGACCGAGACCGTTATATATAACAGTTTCGTTTCGGTTCGAAAAAATAATAACGGTTTCGGTCTCGAGAAGAAACATAACTTTTTGAGTTTCGAGGCAGAAAATTAAGGTTTTGGTTCCTTAAAACGAATCTATATCAGTTTTAGTTACGACTTGGTTCTCGAGAAAAAAATTTTTTTCTGTTTTGGTTCCAACACTGTTAAAAATTTTTGTCTTAAATTTAAGAAAAACTGTATAACGACTATTACACATACCCTGTAATAATAATACAATAAAAGTTTACAATATATATATGCGCTTATATAACTTTAATATACGGGTATCTCAAATTTCATACATCACGTGCAGGCACGGATCCAGCTTTCTTCCGTCCTTGTCGTGAGTTGCCTCTAAGCGCGCAAGATTGACAAAGACGCAAGGAGGGATCCGGACCCCTCCATGCATCTTTGTCAATCTTGCGCGCTTAGAGGCAACTCGCGATAAGGACGGAAGAAAGCTGGATCTGTGCCTGATCACGTGTGTTTGAAATTGTACATGAAATCAATACTTATGTACATCAAACCTGTGACATCAATTTAATTCGTAATTATGAATTGAATTAAATACATCGATGTATTAGAATTATACGAAAATATTTGAATTAAATTTGTTTTAACATTTATTTCATGCATGTAACTGGGACATAATTTTTTTTTTTTAGATACTGCTTGCATGAAATCTAAAACAAATTTCAAATGCTATGCATGAAAAATGTATAAAAATGAATTAGGTGTCTCAAGGTAATACACATTTAATAGATGTGTATTTTATTCATTATTCAAATACCTAGATTATAAAATTTGAGGTACGTTTTAATACATCAATTATAGAAAGTGTGTCAAACTCAAGTAGGTGTCTCTAAATTATACCTTTTTCAATCATGTTTACCCAACGTACATTTCAAATAGCTGGCTTATGAAATATCAAGTACATTTTAATAAATTTTGAATAGAAAGTGTATGAAATTTCAAAAAATTTTAAACAGTGTAGATAAAAAAATAACGATCTTAGTTTCTGTATCAGAAATAGAATTAGTTGAATCGGTTTTCACGAAATGAAAAAAAAATCCGATGATTCAAAACAATTTGAAAACGACAAAATAGTTACTAAAAAAACTGCTAGAGAACCGAAAAAAAATTTTTCGTTCTCGGTTTCAGTTTCGGTTCTGTGAAAAATCTCAATAACGGTTTCGTTACGGTTTCGTTCTCGCTTCTATCGAATCAGTTTTGGTTCCGGTTTCGGTTTCAGTTTTGGCGGTCCCTGAAAATACTACAAATCTATTGATACGTAAAAAATATGTAGATTATTCGATCTGCACAGTTTAGTCAATAATATAAAAAAATTTGAATCCTACAACACATATAATCTTGAATATCTATAAATATATGTAAAAAAGTACTAGAAAATGATCTAATTTGTATAATTACTGAAAAAATACATATAAAAAAAGTACTGGATATCTGTATAAAAAATACTGTTTTGTGGAAAATAAATGTAAAGTTTTAAAATCGTTGAAATTTTCAAAACAATAGAATTAAATTCTAGAAATGTTAAAAGCAATTCACAAAAATACTAAAAAATTATATATTTTATAAGTAACATACAATACGGAAACTTCACAAACCTTTGAAATATTTGAAATTCACATGAACATTATTTTCTCAAGGATCTATAAAAATATGAAAAAAATTTTCAACTTTGATTTTTATAGTATAAAATTACAAAAAGGTTGTATAAAAATTTATGTTATCAAAAAATCCTTCAATTTGTATAAATACTACCGAAAAATAAAAAATACTGAAATAATTCCGTAAATCCACAAAATTTGTGTGCATTAATATATAATTTCATATAAAATTTATATAAAATAAATTTATCAAAATTATGCTATATTATATATAATATTATTTATGTTATATCTAATAATATAATATTATAACTAAATAAAATTACATAAATCATCAACTGGAGTGAAATTAAATATAGAATTTCGGTAGCTCTACAAAATACTTAAAAATACTATGGCATTTATAAATAACATATCATCTGGAAATTTCAAAATTCTTTTAAACATTTGGAATTCGCATGAATATTATTTTCTCAAGAATCTATAAAAATATTTAAAAAATTTTCAACTTTGATTCCTGGAGCATAAAATCATAAAAGGTTATATAAAAATTTATAGTATCAAAAAGTCCTTAATTTTGTATAGATACTGAGGAAAAATGGAAAATACTGAAATCATTTAAAAAATTCAATCCTCAGTGACGTGAAATTTACACAAATTGAATTTCAATATACAGGGTGTACCGAAATCCCTGAACCAAAAAGAAATTGAACTTTTTTTTCAATTTTAAGTCAAAAGGTCCTTTACCATTTTTTACGGAACTCAATAAATCAAAAAAAGTAATTCAAATTGAAAATTCAAACAATAAACAGGTTCCCACGAAAAGTGAAGATAAGTATCACAGACTTAGTTTACCTAAATTTTTAAAATGTTTTTTTGAGTCGAAAAGTCTTTTACCACTTTTTGCTAAACTCAAAATGAAAAAAGATATTCAAGTTGGAAGTTTTGAAATTTTAGATACCTCAGATTTTAAACTCGAAAATTTTTTTTTATTTATTGAGTTTTGTAAAATGTAGTAAAGGAAGTTTCGACTTAAAATTTAAAAAGGAGTATGAAATTTCTTTTTAGTTTCAGAAATTTTGGTACACTCTGTATATAATACTATGATGAAATTATATATTTATAACTTCCTGTGTAATGTATAAAAAATAATAATAAATATAAAATACATATAATAATAATTATTATATATAATTGCATATAATAGTAATAAAAAAAATAATAAAATGCACAATAAACATGGTATTTAACAATTAATTTTTTAAAGTTCTATGTAATGTATTAAAAATAACTGAAACACATGAAGAATATAATTAACTTATCAATTTTTTAATATTATTATATAAAATATACTTATTAAAGTATATGATGAAGAATATTTTTGTATTATAATATTAATTCGATAAATTTCTCTATGCGTGTTAATTTAAATTAAATTTTCAAATTGCATATAAAAATAAATAAATAATTTGCTTATGAAATGTACTAATATAATATTCTTATTACTATTTCATATATTATGTAAATAAAAAAAAATATGTATCAAGAAATAATAATAGCTATTTTTCATAAGAATGTAGTCTTTGATCACATAATTATAATTTATAGTTGGAAATTTTCATCATGCAAATATAATAATATAATTATAAAATATAAATATAATAATTATATGATAATTATAAATTCAATAATTATAATAATTAAATATAATACTTATAATATAATTATAATTTATAGATGGAAATTTTCAGCATGTGAAAAATGTGATAAATAATATTTGCCTGGTTAAAAAATTAAAAAAATATATAGTATGATAATGTTTTTATTCATTTAAATCAAAAGATTAAACATTTTAATTATGTTTTGAGTAAAGGTTAAAAAAAATTGTCAATGTACGAAATAAGCCATGTATAAAAATACGTCAAAATCTTGAATAAAAAGTTGAAAAATTTTGGAGACTGTAAAATTGGAATACTGAATTTGTTATTTACCGTTCCCTACGTTCGAAAAAGGTATTCACTCTTTTGAATATAAATGATTGATTTGAAAAATTGTGTGATTCACATTTTTTGCAGGTTCGTAAGCATTTCATGCGTTTCGTGCAACAGGACAAACAGGACAAAGAAATGTGGTTGGAGTTCAATGGGAGTCCTTTAAAATGGCATTTGCCTATAGGTGTTCTTCTTGACCTCTACTCAAACGATGTACAATTGCCCTGGAACATAATCGTGCACTTTGACAAATTCCCTGAGAGCACTATCATGCGCTGTCAGAGCAAGTAATTGTCTAATTTAAAAACAACGAATATGAAAGCAACGTCTTTGAAAACCTTTTCAGAATAAAAAAGCTTTATATTTTTTTTTAATAGTTTGAAGAGAAAATGTGCCTTTTTAGCAATAGCTTATTTTCAATTTTTGGAGAATTCTTTTATTAATATTTTTAATCCCAATTACTAATTTGGTAGAATATAAAAAATACTTGAAAATCTTAAAAATTCACGATCAATCTTTTTCGATCGAATTCAGAAAAAAATTGTTTTTTTTGCATGTTTTCAGGGATGTGATAGAAGCGTTCTTTTTGTCGTGCGTCAAAGAAGCTGATGTTTTGAAACACAGGGGCCAAGTAGTGTCGAATATGCAGAAAAAAGACCACAATCAACTGTGGCTTGGCCTGCTAAACGACAAATTTGATCAGTTTTGGGCGGTGAATCGGCGCCTTATGGAAAGCGCCAGCGATGAAGGTTTCAAGTATATTCCCTTTCGTTGCTACACCAGTGAGGACAATTACGTCCAAAAATTGGTCAAGCCTATAAACGAGGATGGCCATAGAAAAACCCTCAAACATTTGGCCAACGAAGTTTTTCCTGATCTTGAGAATGGTATATATGACATCAAATTAATGTAGGAAATCGGAATAGAAAATCTGATGCATAAAATTTGAAATCCAATGATTAGAAAATTTTTTTTATTTATTATTTATTTATTTATTTATTTAAATTAAATTTGAAAAACTAAAAAATTAAAAAAATTTTTAAACATTTTCCGGACCGCGGATCGCTTAGCAAAATGAAATGTGCAGTTTCTACGTCATTTTGAAAATAATGTGTGATGTTTCGAATTGTAATTTTTTCGATTTCATTGTCTATTTCTACTGAACTATAATTTCGAATTCCATGTAGCAGAAAATGAGAATCTGAAATATGTCCACAGTGCAAATGCGCACGCACGGCATTAGTCTGCCGCCAGAGACACCGTTGCAATGGATGTCGGAACACCTCAGCTACCCGGACAACTTTTTGCACCTCTGCATCTCCAACTCCTAAGGTTTCTTTAGGCTGACGTTTCGAAATGGCTCGCCAAGCCAGTAATTTTATTTTTTTACTACTGCGATCATTACCATGCCCTCGATATTTTATACAATATTTATTTGAAACGTTGTTGACATGTTCTTTTATTTCCCTTGTTTTTGTATATACATGTTAGAATATTGGGAAACGTGTTTCCGAGAGCTTTGAATATAAAATGATTGAAACAGTAACTCTGTAAGTTACTTTACCCGAGCTCCAGAAATTAATATTAGGGTATTATTGATTATAATTATAGTATAGGTGATTATTTTCGCCCTGCTGAAAAAAAAAATGTAAAATGATCGAGGTTTTTAAATTCATCATTTATCATCGTATTTAATCACGTTATTGTCCATTTTTTGTGATGAGAAATTAAGGAAAATGATTAAGTTTTTTAGAGTCATTCATTTTCCATCATATTTCATAATAACCCATTTTGCGTTATCCAAAATTATTTACAACGATCAAGATTTTCAAGTTGATCATTTTTCATCGTATTTAACACTTTATCGACACTTTTTATTAAAAAATCTGTAATATTTTATTTTATCGAAATTATATAAAATAATGTAAATTATTTCATATTTAGATTAATAAAGTAGTAATATATGTATCGATAATAATATATATATATACATACTATTTAAATTATTTCTTTGAATTATATAAAGTAATGTATGAAATTTATATAAATAATGTAGTATTTTAATTTATTAAAATTAATTAATATTGTAATTGTTTAGTATGTAAATAACAATGTAAAAGTATATTAAATAATAATAACACAATTTAAATATTATACAGTCTTACATAATATAGTACATATAATTATATGATTATAAGTATTTTAAAAATATAATTTATCTGGTTTATCATAGTAAATGTTATATAATTACCAGGTAAAAAACAAATATTTAATGTGATGCAGTCGAATTAGAAACAAATGATTTACCATGAGAATGTTGATTTACAAACTGGGTAAAAAAACATTTTAATATTAATATGCTTAAATAAAGTGAAATGAGGTGAAACTTTCAATTTGAAAAATGATGTAAAATGATCGGTATTGACTTGCCTTATTTTATGAACATGATGAAAAATGATTGAGAATGACTTTGTTTCTTGACCAAGGATCTGAACATTATGAAAAATTCAATATCAATAAGTAGTATTATTTATATATTTTACATAAATATAATATATTTTTTATAAGTGTCATATATATTTTTATAACATCATTTATATTATTTATATTTTAGTATGATGAAAAATGATGAAAAATTATCGAGAACGACTTGAGTTTTGGATAGAGAATTTGAAAATTATCGAAAATGATAAAATATTATCGAGATCTGCTCAAACTTTTTCAGCAAGGCAAGAATATCTTGAAAAAAGTGAAGCCAGAATCAAGTTCAGATGTGAAAAACGAGGAGTGATTTGCTTTAAAAGAAGGTCAATATAATATTTTCACTACAATTTTACTTCTTTAATATTCTGATTAAATTTTGAACATACATTGTGATAGAAATGTGCGATGCACGTAGGTTGAGACACAAGTGAAATTTTTCGAAAAATTTCATTATTTTGTTAACAGAAGAAAATTTTTGTTGTCTGACGAAAATAAATAAATTTTCCAAATATTTTTTACTTTACCTGAATTTAATTTGTTTTTTCCCCTTTTTTCACTTATACTCATCTTTTCTTTGTAGAAAAACCTTAACAACAAATATATAGGCAATAGAAATAACAAATTTTGTGGCTTGATTAATTTTTGTTGGTTTATGAAAAAATTTTTTGAATGTCTCAACCTACGTGACTCTCCCCTACATGATTCTAAAGAGAAAAATTTCTAGGGATGATGAATGTCTTTTTACAAGAATTTTTCTGGTGGAAATTGTAGAATATTTTTCTTGTTTTTTTTTTGCTGTTTTCTAGAGCTTTTTGGGACGTTTATACAGAGTTTTGATGAAATTAGTGTTTTTCGACTATGATTCATAGTTCACGATGAAAAAATCTTCGAATGTTGTGGTATATTTGGGAGATGCTTTTGGAAAAAGGTGACATTTGGTGGTGGCCAACGTTTCTACCAAGGATGACAGGATTGTTGCCGAAAGTGTTGTATATCCTTGTGCGCCGACTCTTGCCAAAAGTGACGTAGCTTTGGATTTTTTTGGATGACTGCTCCTGATTCGATTATATGAAAAAAAATTACTAGTTAAAGGATCATATTATATTTAGAAGTAATTTTTTGTAGTGTAATTTACTTATTTTTCAGAAATATGAAATAAATCTATCATTACTAATTTTGTTTTATTTTTCAAACAGTGAAATTAAAAAAAGTATGAATGATGTCACAAAGTCAAGATTCCTGAGATTAAAAAAAAAAAAATTTCTTGGAATAGCATTTTTACTTTAATTTTTGGAAATTGTTTATAGTTAACTCAAATTTCAAAAAACTAGTGTTTTTAAATTTTGTTTCTTTGATCGCAGAAAATTGTACCTGGAACTTAAAATTTGCAATTTCAAGTCCTGCTATATTAGAAATAAAAAATATACTATCAAATTTTCAAATTTACTTCGTAAATTTTTAGCAACTGGATTATTTATCTAGATTCTTTTGCTTGTACTGAGATTTAATATTTTTTATTTCCGTTTTAATATAAGTAATATTTTTAAATTAATACAAAATCGTAATACAAAAATTTTATTTTGAAATTCTGCTCAGCTTTCGAAAAAATGCATAATAGCGTGTTTCAAAAAAAATTTTTGGTTTTTGAAATTTCTACTCGAGTTTTAATGGTGGAAACTGCAGATAGTTGAATATTCAATACTAATTTTGCCATTAAACAATTCAAATTATAAAAAGTATGAATTTCGAAACAAGCAATGAATTTTTCTTATTATTATAGTTTTGCTTAAAAGTGTAAATTTTTTGTAAATTTTTCCAATGAACTCGAATTGAAAAAAAATACAGCAAAATATCTCGTAAATATTCTTTTTTGTTCTTGATCTAAGTGCAAATTCTAAAGGTACTAAATAAATTTTGATTTAAAGTCTTGGTATTTTTCAATGTAAAAATCATAGATTTTCAACTTCTATATTTTTCTATTATTATAGTACTTATTTGCGTATTTTCAAGTCGCTGAATCATAAATTCGGATCATTTCACGTTCGTTGGAATTTGAGATAAAATATTTCGCTCTTTTTCTACAATTTTAAATTTATGCTTGGCTCTCGGAAAAATTAATTACAGCTTATTTCAGAAAAAATTTCTATTCAAGTTCGAATCGTAGAAACTGATGTAGTTAGATTTTGAATATATACATTTGAACACAATTATTGGATTTTTCAATTAAAATTTATGCGTTTATATATTCGAAATCGATTTTTCTTCGAACCTTATTTGATTTTTAATCCGAAATTTTCCTGCAAAATTTAGTAATAACGCTAAAAGTTGCTAATGAAAATATTTTTACTTTAAAAATCACCAAGGATGTATCTTGGTACCGCTCGTGAATTTCTTGGAGGCTCAAAGTCGTCCTTTCTGGAGGTGGTGAATACCTTTCGGACATTCACCCTTCTATTTTTTTGTCTCTAGAAAACACGTATTAAAACAATATTGAATAACTCAACTGTAAATTACATTTCATGAAGTTAAAAGTATTTGTTTTATAATACACAAATAATAATTATAAAAGTTCTAAAAATGACAGATTCTAACATATTGTTCATTGCATATATATCTGTCGATTTTATAACTTGGAAATTTTTCACCAGTTCAATAGGTAATTTTTTATAATAATTAGAAAATGTCTAAAACATTTCGAAGTACTCAATTGAAAAAACAATCTAGATTCCCAGAACCATAAAAACATAAAAACCGATAGTTCTGTGAAAACTCGCAGAACTACAATAAACTGCTGATTTTGTCAAGGTCTTTCACTGCTCGTCATCGCTGATTTCGTAGAAAGTAATTATTGTTAGGCGACTCGTTAACTGAGCATTTATCAATGACGAATGGCTGTTCAAGAGTTAATTACCATGCCATATTTCGCGAGATTCCGAGATCGATTCTCCGTCGGCTAATTTGCAAAGAAAAATCCGAGGGTCGTTATCGCTGGCGCTGCTGCCGCTGAAACAGTAGCAGCTCGTGAACTTTGCATAGGTCACAAGGTTCAGCAACCAGCTCTGCGATAACAAATGTGCGTTACATTCTGCAATGACACGGAAAAAAGCCCCAACTAACATTTTTATCAAAAGCTAAATTGTTTTTCGCATCGATCCATATTTGTGCGATGCCCTGATTTTTTTTATCTCTTTCAAATATTAGCTAAGTGAACTGGATAATCATTATTTACGGATTTGAACTTTATGTCTCGTGGTATATTTAGTCTTTATAAATGTGCATGTAAAAATTTGTCATGTTGTCGATTGTGCACATTTTTATGAATTCGTGCATAGGATTATATAAAAATCATTTTATAATATTTATTTGGAAATCCTAAGAACTTTATGTATTATTTTATTTCATAATTATAGTAATGAGTTTCTGAAAAATGTGCACAATTGACACCATGCAATTAAGATTCTAATTTGTTAAGAATCTGAATAATTGAGATTCTGAGATCTTAATTATAGCATAAATTCCGAAATTTTTATGCCATAAATTTTAAAATTCATAAATATAGTAATACATTTCTGAAAAATGTGCACAATCGTTCAAATTTCGAAAAATTTATGGTATAAATTTTTGATTTCATAATTGTAGTAATAAATTTCTATAAAATGTGAATAATCATCCAGTGCACAATAAAATCGTGCCCAATATTGACACCATGCAAAAAAATCGTAATTGATTAAGAATATAATTAAATAGGATTGTAAGGTTCTAATAATGGCATAAAATTTCGAAAATTTTTTATGCTACAAATTTTCAATTTTACAATTGTAGTAATGAATTTCTGAAAAATGTTCACAATCGTCCAGTGCATAGTAAAAACAGTGCTTAATAAACGTATAATTGACGTCATACCATTAAGATTGTAATTAATTAGGAATTTAATTAATTAAGATTCTATGTGTAGGATTCTAATTATGGCATAATATTCCGGAATTTTTGTGACATGAATTTCTAAAAACCGAGAAAAATTTTCCAGTGCACAATAAAATCGTGCACAATTGACACCATGCCAAAAATTTCAATTGCGATGACTGTGGAATTCGAAAATACTTGGAAGGTGCTGCAGAAAAAAAATGTTTTGCATGTTGCACAAAACTTAACAAAATATAGATTCGCGCACAATTGTAAATACATATAAAATAGAAAAATATATATATAAACAAGAATCGTGTGAGAAAAATAATGAATTAACATTTCCCAACTGACAAAATACATAGATCAGTGTTCAAAAATAATCAATACCTAGAATTCAATAATCTAAACAATTTATGTCAAACAATTGATTATGTACACTGAGAAAACACTTTTTGCTGATTATTTATTGCATTTTTTTTTCATTATATTATTGATATTGTAGTAGAAATGTGCTGTAAAAAATATCCAAGATGTATATGTATGCCATTTTTTTATTGTATTTTGAAACAGTTTATTTCGCTATATTTTGAATATTCCCTAATATGTTATATTCTAATTTCCAATTGTTGAGATTGTATAAAATATATCGTAAATTTTACAATTTTGCATGAATTTTTGCTATGAATGGATATCCAGTGGCGGATTCAGGATTTCGTAAGGGGGGGGGGTCCATGGCGTAAAATTATATATCTATATATATTTTTTGTATATATATATATATATATATATATATGAATAACATTTTTTATTTTCCCAAAGAGGGGGGTCCAGACCTGAACCCCCCCCCCGTGGATCCGCCATTGTGATATACTGATAGATAAACAGAAATAAATGTTTGGTTTCAGCAACCATTTATTTATTAATTATGTACCAATCAAAGTTTTCACTACAAAAAACAATATTTTCATGGCGACAGCTATTGTTGTAAGTTTTAGTTCTGACAAGAAATTTGGTTTTTAGTGTTTTAACTGGAAATGGATTAAAATTCTATTAATTCCTTAATTAATACATTAATAACACAATTAATTCTTTATTTTAATTCTGAGTTGAGAAATTTTGGAATGGATCAAAATTCCAGGAAATAATGATAGTGCTGTATAATGGCGCTTCTGGTCTTGAGTTCAGCTGCATTGTACCTGCCGATCGAGGGCCCGATAAGCCCCAACTTGTGGGCCATTAATCACTGGTTCTAGGTTTTACTGGAGACAGTTTTCTGTCTCTCTCGCATGGATTGAAAACCCATTTGAGCTGTATCTCAACTCTTTCTAGCTTGGGATTGTTGTCTATTGCAGCTAGAACCGGTGATTAGTGGCCCACATGTTGGGACTTATTAGGCCTGTAGCAGGTAGCATGCAGAGTTGAGTCCAAGAAACCGGAAAGACATTATTCACGCTTCATTGATAGATTTACCTATTGAAAAATGTGTGAAAAGAGCCCCAAGATTCAAAAGAAAGAATGTTTGAATTTATTATTTTAAGCCGCGCATTTCATGCATCGCGTTTAGTAGATAATAATATTTTTCTACGGTTCGTTTGTACGAATTAAGATTTGAAAACCCATTTTAAACTGAAGCAAAGGGTTTTATTGTCTTTGTGGGAAGGGTTCCTTGGAAAAATATTTTTTTCAGGATTTTATAATTTTCAATTTTTTACGATTTAGTTACGGAAGTACGATTTAGCGATTTTTTAAATTTTTGATTTTTTAAATTTTTTCAATTTCGATGTTTCGAAATAATACAACTTTTGGAGTCCAGAGTCGCACATTTTTCGTATAAGTATGAAATGTAATGGAATTCGACTTTAAGTCACTGGAGTTGAGATATTTTTAATAATAACTTGGTATTTTTAATTTTTTTTTTATATTTATACAACTTGAAGGATTTTCTGATATTATTGATTTACATATAGGTATCGAGAATTCGGTTCTTTAGAAATCAAAATTCTTTAAATTTCTATATTTCTATAGATTTTTTAGAGAATTATAATTACACTATTTTAGGTATTTCATACATTTTTTTTTATGAATGAAATGTTGTACAATTTTTATTTTTATAGATTTCTAGAATTTGAGGCTACAGCAGTGAAAATTCAACGATTTTGATTGTTTTTATCAATTTTTTGGAAAAAACTTTCGTTTTTATCGATTTTTACTTAATTAAACAATTTTAGTAGATTTTTTGTGTAGTATTTAATTTTATTGTAGGATTCAAATTTTAATAAATTTTTGGGAATATTATTTCTACGTATTTTTTGAATATTAAGTGATATTCAATATTTCTCGCCTCTTTTTGAAATTTCTGAAACTTTCAAGGATTATTTACTATTTTCGTAGATTGATTAATGGATTTATAAAATTTGATACTTCAGAGTTCGTAGTTTTTGAGATCTTCAGAATTTGCATTATTTTATTTGTTAATCACTTAGTTGAAACAATTTTCAAAATTTTTATCTTCTGAAATTTCCTAGCCAATCTTTAATAATTGAAATTAAAAAATAAAATATTATTCTACAACTAGGATTATTATTGTTTTTTAGCTGGTAAAATTAAGAATTCTAAATATCGTTCAATTCTGAGAACTTATATAGAACCATTTTTCCCATGCATACGTAAAAAAGGCCATTTTATTTCTATGGAATGCTGGAACAAAAGCCCCTTTTTGGGGTACTCGGAAATCAGCGGGAAATATCAACAAAAACCCTAGGAAACATTTATTAATCACGGATCAGGCAACTTTCTTCCCTGTGATCCG
>JAPYZL010084109.1:0-14747 GCA_030522825.1 Platygaster orseoliae
CATTTGGCTCGTTGTCAGAAGCGTGCAAAAAAAGAGTCTGCAAATTCACGGTGGGACAGATTGCAAGAAAACGGCTGAACCAATTTTCATAATTTTTTTGCTCATTATAGAGAATACTATTCTCTAGTCCTTGACAATCGACTTTTCAGCAAAAACAATGCTGTTTTTGCAGAAAAAATTAGTAAATTCGAAAAAAAATAATAAAACTCGATTTTTTTCGATTTTAGAAGAAAAAAAATTTTTTTTCGAAAAAACTAAAAATGTCAAGGACTAGAAAATAGTATTATCTATAATTAGCAAAAAAAATTATGAAAATCGATTAAGCCGTTTTCTTGCAACTTGTCCCACCGTGAATTTGCAGGCTCTTTTTTGCACGCTTCTGACAACGAGTCAGATGGAAATTAAGTAACCGTTTCCTACTTCTAATTGGTATTCCCCCCTTAAAGGTATTTCAAATAATGGCATTAAGATTATGATCGAAAAATGGCAGACTGAATGTGCAATGTTTGAGTGCATTAATGTTGATATTATTTCACAATTCGAAAGCAAATTGATGATGCTGCTCTGATGTTGCATTGATGACTCTTTCATGCATCAAACAGAGCAACGCCTTTATTGGCTCAAAAAATACCCATTCAAAGCACACTCAAAAATGCATCGACATAAAGCTACGTTATTTTCTGATTTTTTGGCTGATACACGATTTCACTTTGATTGTGCAATGAGTGATGCATCATAGGTCAAACAATAAAATTCCTACAATCAGATTATGCAAAGATGCATAAATTATTTATAAACCTTATTATCGCAAACATGAATGACCGAAAATTGTATCAATCATTAGCCATAGTGGATATTACACCTATTTTATTCTTTTCTCAATTACATTTTACCTCTATCGTGAAGCCTGTCGTCGGAGTAATTTTCGCCAAATCCTTACCAAGGGTCTCAATGACTCGACGCCCCCAAATCCAGAGACCCAAAGAAATGCCAAGACCGCCGTAAAGAAGAATGAAAAGTGGTGTCTCGGACTCTTGACGGGCGTTCCCGTCGACGTAGACGATGTACAACGCAATTAGCGGACCAATCGCATTGCTCACGTCGTTACCTCCATGAGCGAAGCTCCCAAAAGCAGCAGTTAGAACCTTGTGCACGAAAAAAAATTACCGAAAATCTTATTTATTTACGACCCACTTTTCTGAATGACCACTTTTTAGTCAGTAGGTTAATTTTCAATTACAATCAATCACGTGTAAAAAAAATTCATGAAATGAAAACTTAACTGATTTCTATGAAAAACAAACTTGAAAATGATAAAAAAAGTTGTTTCAAGAACCTGGAGAAACGAGAAGAGCTTCGAAACCTCCGGAGGCTCGTCGAGGACGATCTGGCTGGCGGCTTCCTCGACAAGGTCGGCGTCACCGACAGCCAGGAGCAGGGGACTTGCGCTGTTGTTGCCTCTGAGCTTAGGAACGTCGAGGGAGTCGCCGTTGGTGGCGGGCGACGTCTTGCCCTCGGAGATGACGGCCAAGGAGGTCATGGTTTCCTTGCCGACGACGAGCTCGGTGACCGCGACCTTCTTGTTGTTGTTGGAGTGGGGCAAGGGCGAGCCCGGGCTCGACGACATCGAGGCCAGAACGCGTCTGCGCTGCCAGGGCACCACGAATATGTACACGATCACAGCCGAGGCGATGCCGCAGCATAAGGCCGCGATCAGGCTGCCCCACCAGGGGATGTTGTCAAGCATCAGCACTTGAAGATTTTAGAATGTCAATAGCTGACTTGAATTTTATGTAAGAATGGTTTATGATTTTATGGTATGATAATGATTTTATTAAAAATCAAAAATTTTTATTAATTTTTCGTCAAATAAAATACTGTAATATACTATGTCAACTTCGACTTGATATCACTGTTTCTTGGGTTATAAAAATCAGAGAAAAGAACAATAAATGTGTACTTTTTATAATTAAGCGTCCTGAAATGAAAGTAAAGAACAGTTTTATAGAAAACACGATCTCAGCTCCCAAAATTGAAAAGTTTACAGGAAGTTTTCAGAATTTTTTAATTAAATTTAAAGAATGAAATAAGTGTATTGATTATCGAAAAAATTCACAAAATGAATGTTAACTTACTGAAAATATAAAAAATTCAAATAATATTAATTTAAAGTTCTATTTACACCATTGCGATTATGGCGCTTGTCATAGAATGACATTTTTTGCGGTAAAAATCCAATAACTGTCTTGATTTTTATGCAAGTATAATTTATGATTTTATATTATGATTATTACAATTATGAGTTCATTAAAAATCAGGTAAAAGAATAGCAAAGTGTGCTTATCATAATTAATTGTCCCAAAACGAAATTCAAGAACAGTTTTATAAAAAACACGATCTCAGCTCCCGAAATTGGAGAGTTGACAGGAAATTTTTAGAATTTTCGAATTAAATTTGAAGAATGAAACACAGTGTATTCACTATCGAAAGAAATGCACAAAATTCATGTGTACTTACTGGAAGTTGAATAAATTCAAATAATATTATTAGGGTTATCGTTATAACGATAACACTATAATATACTAATATATTTTTCAGTGAGTTAAAGTAATGAAAAATTCCAAATTTGGTTTATTTTAGAAAACTTTCATGAAACCATATATCAAGTCTTCTACATTTTAGTAAGTACGTTTTAGATAATTTATTTATTATTTTGAATGATTGTTATTTTTATGATTTTTTTTTTTTCGTCATCATGATCATTATTTTTTCTGGCAAAAGTTATGAATACTTGAAGTATTTTTCGCATTTTAAAATATTTGTACGATGCGAAGGATTTTCTGGTATTTTTCTAATTTCCTATGTAAATTTCTAGAATTTGATGCTCTAAAATCTGAGTTTTGAATATTTAAAAAAAAATTACATCTATATGATTTTCAAATATTAATAGATATCTAGTTTTTCGTATTTTTTATTATTTATGAAATTTTAAAGGATTCTCTTGTATTTTTAAAGATTTTTAGTATTTTAGTGGATTTTTAAAATTTGATGCTCTAGAATCTAAATTTTCATACATTTCCGGTATTTTTATACATTTCCTATATTTCCGTATTTTTTGGTACCTAAAAAATACATGCTTCTTCTTATATTTTTCCGAATTTAGAATAATTCTACAGATTTCTATTTCCGTATTATAAAATTTGATACTCTAGAATTCGAAGTTTCACAAATCTTAAGTATACATTTAGATTTTGCAGAAAATATTACATTACTTTTAATGTTTCTCCAATATAAATAGTTCCAAAGATTTTGTGATATTTTTATGAATTTTGTAGATTCCTAGAATTTTATGCTCCAGGATTCGAATTTTTTTTTATTTAAATTTTCCTTCTTATTCGCTACGTTCAATCCAATTTTCGAATGTTATATTGCACGTTATTCTATAACTAAGCACTTATAATTACAGTTATTTAAACAAAATTTTCCAAAGCCAGATTTATTGTTATTTTTCAGTGAGTGAAATCAACGAAGAATTCCAACTTTTGTTAATTTTTGAGAACTTTCATAAAAATATTTCCTCTAAATTTCGATAAGTACATTTTGATAATTTTTACTTATTTTTATTATTTAAACAATCATTTTTTTTTTAATTATTTCATTTATTTCAACATGATAATTATTTAGTGTAGCAAAAACTCACGTTTTGGACCGTCATGCACGATGGACATGACATTGACAGCGAGAGTGACGCCATAGGCTACTGGTAAGGCTTTGAGACCCTGTTCCAGGGGTTTGCTAGAGTGCAAAATTGACTTCCTGACCAACCAAAAAATAATGACCGACATGCTGCCACTGAGGATTGGGCTCGCGAACCAGGACGCCACGATGTGGCCCAATGCGACCCACCGAACCTGGAATTTTCCAATTTATAATTATCCTTCAATCCCGAAGAATCGGGGAATTTCTGAAAAAGGAAAATTTTGGTTCTTCTTAAATTGCTCCATCTTACCCCTTTGGTTCCTCGGCAAACGAGGGAAAACCCAACTGTGGCGCCGACGATCGAATGAGTTCCTGAAATCGGGAGTTTGAGGGCAGTTGCGACCAACATCCAAATTCCAGAACCAACCAAACTTGAGAGTGCTCCGAGCATCAGCTCCTTTTCGTGTCCTTCGTACAAGGACACGTCCAGGATCCCTTTTCTCATTGTGTCAGATACCTGACATTAAAAAAAAATATGTGTGACTAATTTTACTCACTGCCACTAATTTTACAGTGGTTAACCCTAACTATCACTGAAGAAGCAATGAAATTCTAGTGTTTGACAGTGGTTAACTAAGTCACTGAAAAAGTAAGTGCAATTTCTACTGATTTAGATTTAGAAAGTAAGAGTGAATTTTCCCTATTTGAGTGACGCCCTAAAACGAATTATTCTCAGACTTGAAAAAATACAAAAATCCTTTTAGGTACCTTGTAACCGATGAGTATCGATCCCGCGATCTCGAAAATCGTGGCCAATACGCATGCCTGGAAAATAGTGAGAACCCCGGCTCCGACGCTGGTCCCAAAACTGTTGGCCACGTCGTTCGCCCCGATTCCGAAGGCCAAAACGAAGGCCACCAGGAAGCCGACGATGAGGACCCACAGAACCCCTGAATCCTCGGCAATCATGATTCCTCCTTTTCCATGAAATATCCCAATGAATCCGAAAAAACAATCCCTAGGGAACTCTAACCGTGGAAGATACGACCTCGTCGTCTACGTTTATTTACAAGCTCGTAGATAAATAATTTCTCATCAGAATATACATTTCTCTGTCACACACTCTTCCTTTTCCTTCGCTTCTCTTCGTTGCTTAAATCGGTATTTTATTTATACAGGTCTGTACAGGGCTTGCATTTCTTAATACTTTGTCACTTTGTACAGTTGGTTGAGGAGGTAGAATTTGGCGTAGCACCTTGTCGGCTCTCGGAAATTTTCATTTCTCGTCGACCTGGTTTTTCTCAGGGGGAGGGGCGGGAGGGGGGAGTTTTGCCTAGAAAAGGACGTTGCTGGGAGAAGGGTTGAGTTCGTCGGTGCTCCTGCGGTAGCGTTGGCGGTCGCTCGTCACCTCCTGGGGCGTCTTCGTCAAGGGTGGCTCGGGTGCGTTGCCCTTCAACTTCGGCATCTGAGAAAATACATTTTTTAATTATTTTTTATACATTAGGGGTGTGCGGCATAGAGAATTTCAAGGGTCGGGAAATTTTACACTGTGTCGGGATGGAGTTCTTCGGGAAATCCCGAAAATGTCGAAAATCCCGAAAAATCTAGGGAATCTTTGAAAAGTTCAGAAAATTTGAGTAGTCGTTAGAATTTTGAGAAACCCGAAAATTTCGAGAATCTTGAGAAGTTTGAGAATGTCGGGAAATCCTGAAAATGTCAAGAAATCCCGAAAAAACCGAGAAATCCCGAAAAAGCTAGAGAATCTTTGACAAGTTGGGAAAATTTGAGTAATCACTGGAATTGCAAGAATCCCGAAAATTTTGAGAATCTAGAGAATCCAGGAATTCCGAAAAATCGAGTAATTCTGAAAACTCCTCAACTATAAAAACGTTGGGATGGTATAGTACTTTAATCTATGTACAAAAAGTCGAGAATTATATATCAATATTTTGAAACCTCAATGTAAAATCGTCAACTCTGAAAACTAAAATTCACGTATATATCAGTGTTGTTGAAAATGAGTAGGTTAAAATTTAGATACTCATAAGGGCAAACCTAATCTTTGTTACATAGAAAATCAAATAGATTATCGTGTTTCAAGATGATGTTTATACTTTTCATTAAATAAACCTTTAACACAAGGTCTTATTTTTGACTTTCTAGTGAAAAGTAATTGCCTGGGAAATATCTCGACAAGGAAATCGGAAGTGGGAGTCAAAGTGTCCATTTATTCTACGTATCTAATATTCACGATGTAACCGAAATTTAAAATTACATAAAAATTTGAATCATCGCCTAGAGAATACAAGTTAACAATGATTCAGAGATTTTTTCGAAATTTTTGTGAAATTAACAACTTGACAGAAATAAAATGTAACAGTCCTGTAGATCTTAATTATTTTGAATAAAAGAACTTTAGAATAAAATAGGGGTCAGGATTTTCAAAAATTTACAGATTTTTGGAGAAAGAACTACTGAAAAATTTACGAATCACGAGAATTTGGCACACTATAAAATTTCAGGAATGCTATAAAATTTATGAAACTCGAAAAGTCCGGGAAATCCCGAAAATATCAGGATCCTGCACACCCCTATTACATATTTAAATTCTTGATCTTATTAAATCCCAATTTATTTCTTATATATATATTTTTCAATTAAATGTGACGTGGAACCAAGAAATCAACCTAAAAACACCATTCATTTAGGCACATTATCCGATTCAGCTCACATATTCTAAAATGGGAATTCTCAATCTGTATCAAAAAAAAAAAAGAAAACTCGTACATACTTCACCCGAATTTGATTTTAATAAAAAAATCAGAAAACTCACACGTACAAAAATAAAGCAAAACAATTAATTCTTTACCAACACAAAAACTGCACAAAAAACCTTATGTCGATAATAATAAGTAATAAATAATAATTAATAATAAATAAATGATAATCCAACAAATAATAATATAATTACACTTTCAATGATCAAAAAGTAATGAAGAATAAAATTATTTTCTAATTCTAGACACTATAGTATACTCGAACATTTATATTCAAATATTTCGTATACAATCACTTGGAGCCATTTTTAAAACATGTAATAGTTATCAAAAAACACATTTTTTCGTTTTTATTTATAAACTATGATGTTGTTGACAATGCCTGACATGATTATATAATTCTACTTACAAAATTTTAAGCGATATTGTCGAAAATTGTGAGTATTTTCAGTAGTGAGTATCAAGTATCGTGATCACGAGGATTTTAAGTCGTTTTGTTAGTCAATGATCGAACTATGATAGAACAAAATATTAAGCATAGAAACATAGAAACCGTAGAAAACGAACTGATAAAACCAATCAGATGTACATTTCGAAAATATGCACTGAAATAGATAATTCTGTATCGTTCGGTTCGTTCAATTTATTTGACTTCTTTTGCATCAAAATTATTTTTAAAATAGATCTTTTCCTGTAATTCTTTTTATTGTTAAAAATTTTAACGTCGAAAAAATTAACGTTTGCATGTTTAAAACGCTCAAACTCGAGAATTGATGAGTTCAGAATTTTACACATTTTTAATCCACTAATAAAGTACTTTCCAAACTAGAAAATCCAAATATGGGCTGCATAAAATCGAAAATTATAAGAACATCAAGTTTCCAACTTCAAACATGCAAACACAAAGTTTGACCTTAAACTTTTTGCAGCAACAATGAATATAGGACTCCAAGATACAGAGGTCAAAGGAAAGTCGAGTCCTATTAAAATTAAGTACATCTTGTCACACGAAAGTCTGAATGAAAAACTACAAATACCAATTTTTTAATATCTAAAATCTGTTAAGAGAATGCAGAAGCTATTACAGATTTCTGTAACTGACCGTAACGTAGAAATAACCAAATTTACATCTAGTTCGTAAAAAAACAATTTTTCTGTATCCTTCGTTTCGGAAAAATTTTGATTTTTTCTCATTTCAAAACTTCTCATTGTATTAAGAGTAATATTTATTCGAAATATGCAGGAAAATGTTTTTTCGTTTTTTAAAAAAGAATGTGAAAAACTTTGGAGTTATTATAAAATTACGTAGATTCGTAACGAGTTGGATGGATTTCGTGAAATTTTGAAAGTTTCGAACAGTTTGTATTGTATTTAAAATTTGTAAAAATAAGGAGTTAAACAATACTCAAAATTTTGTAAATTCTTAATAATTCTAAAAAAATCTAGATATTTGTGACGCGCTCCAACAAAAGGGACCTTCTCAGCAAAAAATTAATTTTCGTATTATGATTAATTCTAAAAGTTCTATTACTAAACATTAATTGGCAGAATACGAAATTCCAAAATTCTGGTTCTAAAACAAAACATCCATTGATGAAAAAAATAATTTACATGGGCTTAAATGGCAGTTCAACGCCTTCCACAGCGCGTCGTGTAAACTTTCACTTTTGCCGAGTCGGTCCCTTTTGTCAGAGCGCGTCACATTTGTAAAATTTCAAAAAATGTTCCATGGATTTTACAGATTTTTCGAAAACGCATAATAATTTTTTCCCGTTAATGAATATTAATCTGAAAAATTTGAAAATTATCAAAGAATTACGAAAAATTCTCGCATTATGTTTGAAATATTTATATTAAGACTAATAAAAAAACATTGAACCCGTAAAGGTTGTTGATAATTCAATGAAACTCGAAAAAATTCTAGCCATTCACAATGTTCATAAATTTTTCGAATTTTGATCTTGATATTTCGTCGAAGTACATACATGACAATATTTATTTATTTTTGAATAATACAATTTTCAATAGTTTTTATAATGTTTAAGATATTGAAATCACGAAACAGTGGAAAATTTAAACATGGCCTATAGAATTCTAAAAATTTGTGAAACCCCTTCAAATATTCGGAAATTCTGTAGATCATGAAAAATCGTTAAAATTTTTAAATAAAAAAAAATATTCCATCATTGAAAGTTTTTTTCAAAATCTAGAATTTCAGAAAAAGTTGACAAATTCTGTGAATCGTGGGAAATCTCAACAATTTTTCATCCAGATTTTTTCAGGTCAATAATCCTTTTCCCATCACTCCAATATTATTTATTATATCATCCTATCACAGAATAAATAATTCTGCAAATTTTTCCTCAAATTTTCTGAAAATCCATAATCCATACAAGTGGCATCCGTACGTTTACAACATTCACGTGAAATGCTTGCACGAAAAAAGATCCTATCATTTTACTTGAGATGTCACACACCACTCTTCAATTAAATGAATCCCCAAAAATAATATATTATCAAATCAAGTTGTAACTTTTCGATGCTTATTAAATTACTCAGATTACAATCGAGAAATTCATCTTTCGAATACATATAATGAACACAATTTACAAAATCAAAAAACACAATACATTAAACACAGTGGCGGATCCAGGATTTCATAAGGGGGGGGGTCCATGACTTAAAATTATATATCTATATATATTTTTGTATATATAGATATACCAATAACATCTTTTATTTTTCCAATGGGGGGGAGGGTCCAGACCCGAACCCCCCCCCCCGTGGATCTGCCACTGATTAAATAACAATCACAAAGCAGTGTGAAATGTAAAGATGGCTTATAAAATTCAAAAAATTTGTTGAATTTCGTCAAATATTCAGAAATTCTGTAAATTGAGGTAAATCTTTAAAATTATCAAATGAAAAAAATGTTTCACTGACGATAATTCTAGTGAAAATCTAGAATTTCATAAAAAGTTAATAAATTTCATAAATTGTGACAAATCACAACAATTTTACATAACAACATTTCTTCATACAGAATTTTCCAGGTCGATAATCTTTTTCCAATCACCCCTATATTATTTATTATATCCTACTATCACAGAATAAAAATTCTGCAAATTTTTTCTAAAATTTCCCCCAAAATCCATACTCCCTGCAAATGCAATCCATATGTTTAAAATATTCACGTGAAGTTATATGTCCTTTAACGATCAATTTTCAGAGCCTATTTCTTCAAAATCTACAATAAGAATCAACAAAAATTACGAAACATTATTTTACCTATTTCGAATACATTCTACACTATTATTAATTTTACAAATTATTTTACTTACATTATCGAGAACAAAATTACTTATAGAAACCCTTGCGCAAAAAAATATCGAATCATTTTATTTGAGATGTCACACACCTATCCTTAATTAAATGAATCCCCAAAAATAATATACTATCAAATTATGTTGTAACTTTTTGAGACTTTTTAAAAATTACTCAGTTTATAATTGAGAAATTCATGTTTCGAATAAATATAACGAAAAAAATTTACAAAATCATAAACAACGATCACAAAACAATGAAAAATGTAAAGATGGCCTATAAAATTTACAAAATTTGATAATTCTAACAAATATTCAGATATTCTATATATCATGGGGAATTCAAAAATTCTCTAATTAAAAAAATATTTACTGCTGATAATTCTAGTAAACATCTAGAATCTTCTAAAAGTTAATAAATTCCATAAATTGTAAGAAATCTGAACAATTTCACGTACTGATAAAAAAAACCCGGTAATTTGTATTAAAAATATTTAAAAAATTACTATATTCTAGAATAATCTTTAATATGATTGAAATTTTTCATATGTATAGTATATTTATCCATAAGTATATTTATTTTTACCAAGCAGTATAGTAAAACCTCAAATATCGCAATTGTAACTAGATATATAATAAAAAATACCAAACATATTGTATTTGTTACTTTAGTAAATAACAGTTCTCAATATACAAGATATGTGAAATCACCTTACATGATCATAATTTCTACATTTCTTATACAAATTATTTTATATATATGAGTTTCACAGATACCTACAGCTACAACTACCAAACTATATGCCAATTACTACAATACGAATATTCTGAATAATACAATACTGTACATATTAAAATTTACCATATTTCATCTCGACCCCCATTACTATATTTTCAGTAAAAAGTACTAGATTTTTCTCTCAGTGCGTAACTACAATCCTTCATCTAGAATTTTCGTCAAACTTCCCCGAGAATTAACAATCCATACCACTGGCAACCGCATACCCTCAATTCCAAAAAATTGCATCACTCTTCTCCAGCCAGAAAAATTGCATCACTCTTTTCCCACTCAGTTCCCATACAAAGATGCACCCTTCAAAATGCAAAATGGAGAGAAAAAAAAAACAAAAAAAAATGGACGTCGACGCGCACGTGACCGAAGGGTTGCGGACTCGCCGCTCAAGAAGCGACTGGCATCGTCATCGATTTCGCGGCGCTCGGTGCATCATTCACGACTGCGAAAAAAATCATCGATCCCCCCACTCGCAGTCCATGAACAAAAGAAACAAGCGCTCGAAGAAAAAATCAAATAAACATTTTTTCATACACGAGCCTAAAAATGTTATCTGTGGAATGAATAAATTTGTGGATTGAATAAATAAAAAAAGCTCATTTTCACGAACATCACCAAAATCAGACTCAACTCATCACGTGCATCGCACATATTTCAATTGCACCAAAAAATCTTCCGTTTCAACTACAAATAATTGAAATCCCAAAATAATTAAAGCATGTCTATTCAAATTTGCGTCGTACGCACCGTGAGGGAAAGCTCTTTTCAGAATCCTCGTAGCCTCGATTTTTCGAAAACGCGATTTTAAGATCGGCCTTTTGGTCCTAGGAATCGTTCTCGCGGAACGATATCGAAAGATTCGCAACCGTTGGGGAACTGTCGATTTTTTCGAAAATCTCCCCCGGATTCGGCGCCGGGCGCCGCGACACCGAGGGTGGGAGATTGGATTTATTGATCGCCCGGCGACGATTATGCGTTTCCCCTTCCCTCGATCCCCTCGCGACTCAAAGGGTAGCCTGTAACGTAAGCAACAGGGGTAGGGCGTGAAGGGGTCGATTGATAATATATTATTTTGGGGGATTTATTTGATTAAAGAATGGTATGGGATATATCAAGTAAAATGATTGGATATTTTTTGTCTCAGGGTTTTACGTAAATTTAAAAAAAATATAAAAAATTAAATTTTTTGTAGGTATTGTTGTTCTCGATAATGTAAGTGAAATAATTTGTAAAATTAATAATATTTTAGAATGTGTTTGAAATCGGTGAAATAAAGTTTCGTAGTTTTTGATGATTCGCATTGTAGATTTTGAAGAAATTGGCTTTAAAAATTGATCGTCACGCGAATATCTTAAACATACGGATGCCAGTTGCAGGGATTATGGATTTTTGGGGAAATTCGAGAAAAAATTTACAGAATTGTTCATTCTGTGATAGAAGGATATAATAAATAATATGGGGGTGATGGGGAAAGAATTATCGACCTGGAAAATTCTGGACGACGAATTGTAGTTATGTGAAATTGTTGAGACTTGTAACAATTTATGGAATTCATTAACTTTTTATAAGATTCTAGATTTTTTCTATAATTATCGACGGTGAGAGATTTTTCCATTTGAGAATTTTAAGGATTTCCCACAACTGATAGAATATCTGAATATTTGATGGAATTATCAAATTTTGTGAATTTTATAGGCCATCTCTACATTTTTCACTGTTTTGTGATTGTTGTTGGTAATTTTGTATATTCAGTTCATTATATTTATTCGAAACATGAATTTCCTAATTATAAACTGAGTAATTTAATTTAAAAAGTATGGAAAAGTTACAACTTGATTTGATAATATATTATTTTGGGGGATTTATTTGATTACAGACCCTGGCGGTAGCTAAAAAACCGCTAAAAACCAAAGCTCGGTTTTTTACGGTTTTTTGCGGTTTTCTGAAAAAACCAAACTTTTATATGTCCTAATCTTGGAAAATCAAATTAACCAAGGTTAGGTAAAGCTAGAAATCATTTCATTGTGATAAAAAAATGCAAAAAAAATTGAAAAATAATAAATAAAGCACTGTTATTTATAATATGGTATATAATAATAGTGCTATATTTAATGTTTAAAAATTTTTTTTGCATCTTTGGATTGCAGTGGAATAATTTCTAGCTTTACTTTACCTCGGTTGAATTGATTTTCTAAGATTTGGACGTTTTAAAGTTTGGTTTTTTCAGAAAACCGTAAAAAACCGTAAAAACCCGAGCTTCAGTTTTTTACGGTTTTTTAGCTGCCGCCAGGGGAGTGGTATGGGACATCTCAAGTGAAATGATTGGATATTTTTTTTCACAAGGGTTTCACATAAATTTAAAAAATATAAAAAATGAAATTTTTTGTAAGCAATGTTGTTCTCGATAATGTAAGTAAAGTAATTTATAAGATAAATAGTATTGTGGAATATATTTTACCTAGGTAAAATAATGTTTCGTAGTTTTTGTTGATTCCTATTGTAGATTTTGAAGAAATTGGCTCTAAAAATTGATGATCATGCGACATATGATTTCACGCAAATATTGTAAACGTATAAATGTTCGTTGCATGGATTATGGATTTTGAGGAAAATTTGAGAAAAAGTTTGCAGAATTATTTATTCTGTGATATAGAAGGGTATAATAAATAATTTGGGGGTGATGGAAAAAGGATTATCTACCTGGAAAATTCTGGATGACGAAATGTTGTTGTGTGAAATTTTTGAGACTTCTCACGATTTATGAACTTTTCATACACTTTTACTAGAATTATTGACAGTGTAAACATGTTTTCATATTGAAAAATGATTTATGGAGTTTTACAAATTTTTCGAGTTTATTAGGCCATCTTTACATTTTCCGTTGTTTTGTGTTTTCGAAATTCCAAACAAACTACTCAAAACTTACATATTTCCTAAAAATTTGTCTGATTTATTGTCAAGATTTTTCGTATTTTTTTATACTTTTCGGGTTTTTCAGTTTATTATTCCAAAAGAAAATAATATCGTCATGTATACTTCGAAGAAATGATGATTGACATTCCCAAAATTTATGAGCATTGTTGAATGTTACAAATTTTTCATTTTCATTAAACTATTATTTATCAACTCATAATTAATAAACAAATAACAATTTCTCATCAATTTATAAATAAATAATTAATTATCTTTAACGTGTTTAAAGTTTTCCATTAGTTTTTCTGAATATGATTATTTCAAACATAATGAAAACCATTGAAATATTACCGAATTTATATAAATTTATCCAACTCGTGAGAATTTTTCGTAATTACATCAGTATATTAACGTTTAGTAAATTTCTGGGTGTTTGTGGAAGATTTTGAAAAATTCGTATTACATTTAAAATTTTGAAAAATAAAAAAAATTGTGAAAATGTCATGATCGTCAAGAATTCTTCAAAATTCGTGAAATAAATTATTTTGTGTTTAATGATAAATGGATTAATGATATAATTTTTGGTGAGAAAATTCATGCTTCAATTCATATTCTTATAATTTATCACAATTTTCAGAAAAGTTGGGAGATCATCGGGAAATCCGAAGTTCTCGAGAAATGGAGGAATGTTCTCGTGTTTTCACTACTGTAGAAAATTGTTTTATAATAATAATTCGGGAGGTATTCGCAAATTTTAAGGGCATAAAATTTATAAATATTCTAAATAGATAGCAAAAGTTCATTTAGCAGCAGTATTATATTTCAAAATATTGTTTCAACGAATCTGACACTTAATATTTCTTCGAAAAATGTGCATGATGATGTTTATTCATTAAAATAAAAACCTGAAATCGAAATCTCAAAATCTTAGTGAATTGTAAGAACTTTTTAAAAATTAAGAAAATTTCGAAAAATTTGTGGAACTCCAGAAAATAGTCATAAATTTCGTAAATTGTGTTCATCACATTAATTCAAAGTATGAATTTTTCTATTGAAACTTAACTTAAAACCCATCCAAAAATCACACAAAATCTGAGCTAGAAAAATTTTCAAAAATTCGAAGATTCTCGAAATTCCAAATATTTTTTTCCCATGCATCCGTAAAAAAGGCCACTTTATTTCTATGGAATGCGGGAACAAAAGCCCCTTTTTAGAGTACTCGAAAATCAGCGGGAAATATCA
>JAPYZL010084128.1:0-45359 GCA_030522825.1 Platygaster orseoliae
TAAAAAGGTTTTTTTTTAAATAAATTTATTCATGACAAATATTTGTAATGAATTTTTTGTTGAATTTGTCCGGATTTTGGTGGCGCACCCTGTATAGTGATCGAGAAAAATACAGGAAATATGTAAGAATTCTGCAAAATTCTTCAATCTTTCAAAAATACCCAACCTAAAATGCGATAAATATTATAAATTTATGAATATTGAAGAATTAAGTTGATTAAAACTCTTGAACTTATGAAACTTTTAATTCTTGAGTATAGAATGATGTAAATTTATACAAAATAAGAATATTTATATATTCATGGAAATTTATAATATAAAAATCATTATTTTTATAAAATAAAACATATTATGTATTACTAAATTTATCTTATACAGTGCGTCCACCTGGATAGTAAACACTATTTTATTTTCAAGCCCAAGCTTGGACCTAAAAAAAAATAGTGTTTACTATCCAGGCGGACGCACTGTATAATAATGTATAAAGAAATATTTATTTAAAATTATATATGAATATTTAGATCCTAATAATGATAATAATAATAAATATAAAATACAACAAAATATAATTATATTGATTAATATTTAAATAAATCATTTTAAAAATAATAAAAATAATAATAATAATAATATATAATAATAATATTATATAATATATGATATAATAATTTATTATACTAATATACTGTAATAATAATTTATAATATTTTATTATATGAATAACATAAAAATTTCTATAAATTTATGCAGAAAACTATATAAATATACTAATTAATTTTTTGAATTACATTAACACTAAAAAAGAATATAATAATTATACTGAAAATCGTTAAGAAAAAAGGTACTATTTTCTGAAAAGTTGAATAATATTATTATAATCGTTGACGTTTTCAATACCATAGTATCAAATTATATAAATCCATGACGCGATTCATAGAAATAATAGAAATCTATACAGATACAAAGAAATAAAACCTAATTTTATAAATAACATAAAATACGAAAATTCTAAAAATTTATGAATTATCTCTATGTAGTTGTAATTTTCTCCAAACTCCAAAAAAATATTTCAAATTTTTATAACTATATTCCTAGAGCATTGAATTCTAGAAAAAAATTTATAAATCCATTTAACAATATAAGTTCAATGTATATAAATATACGAAAGAATTGATGTGACAATGTACAACATTATGTTGATTATTTTTTTTCCAAATTGAGGAGATTGAATCTTAAATTTTTGCACAATCGACAATCAATCATTGAATTATCATTTCATTATTATTATCATTTTCTCTATTTTTTTTTTTTTTTTTTTTATAATTAATTATAATTTTTTTTAAACTTTTTTATATTTTTATATAATTTATTATAACAATAAGAATTTCATGGCATTTATACCTATCATTCTAATTTTATTTTTGATAATGTATTATAATTTTCATTTTCATATATTCATTATAATTTTATTATCATGATATAATTTCATTATCTTACGCAAACTCTTTCACTACTACAAAATTTTTTATTTTCCAAATATTTCTCTGATTCTCTAATCTCTCCTCTCACTGTTTTCAGAATTGTTCCAATTTAATTCCACATAATCACTTTGTCAATACGTTGAAGATTGACAAACAGTAACGCGATAAATTGCGATAGACATGAAAAACCGTTACATAAAACCAATCCCAGATTACGCACGATTTTCAAATCGAGTCACGGGAGACAACAATTTTTACCTCTCCAGAATCTTGCGGAAAAAACGCCCGTGTGGCTTATCTGCATCGTGAGCATTAACATTTGTTTACTCAATACGATCGGTGCACGAAATTTATAGCGACATTAATGATCGCGGCTTCGGGTGCTATTTGGATTGGAGAGCACGATAAGAATGCTCCCAAATTGGAAAACAACATCGTCTTTTTTCACGAGCCTTGTAAGCAGCTATTCTTGTTTCCCCCTCCCCCCCCTTTCACTTCTTCTCTGCCACTTCACTATTATATTACGTCTGGGGGCCTTTCTCTTGGTAATTTAATTATGCTCGAATTCGGTTATTCGTTAAGGATTCTTGATAAAGTGAGCGATTGTTTATTCAAGTTATTCAAGACATTTTTTTGTATTTAGGACACTTTTAATTCATTCAACATACTTTTTTAACAATCACTTCTTTCTCCGAAATCATTATTAAATGAACGTTTCATTTGTTTATTGTCTGTCTTTTCAGTGATCTCAATATTCATAACTCCTATTTTCTAATAATTTTTACATGAAACAACAATAAATTCCACCCTAATTTCCAGAGGAATTCGATCAAATATCGTTACCTCCTCTATCACTGATGTAGTATCTGTAATTATTTTCTAAGTTCCCTCGAGAAAATCCTCCCCTCACGCAAAAAGACAGGCATTATTGGAAAACTTTAATTTATCTGAATTAGGTCGCCCACGTAACGTCGAACCGTGAATCCCGTCACATTGAAACCTCAGCATGCTACATCCCTAAAAGCGCAATAAATATCAAACATTACTGAAACTCTTCTCCATAAAACTCGATTGAATTTCGCTTTTCATTCCAGCGAAATCCCCGTTATCTCGCTCCACGCCACTATTTCTCTCCACGCGACGAACCGAAAGAAGCGTAAAATCTTGCAAAGCTCCTTAATAAACAATAAATTTTTCAATACAGAGCGAGGACTACAATTTCTCAGCTTTTGCGAATTTATTGCGTACGTTTATGATCAAAATAAGTCGTTTGTGCGGCGGTGAGTGATAGATAACATTTCCAACCACTTCACAGGGAAACGTCGCGAATGAAATGTCCGCGGATTCTTTATGAAAGCATTTTATATGCAGAGCATAACCTGACCTTCCATCCTCGCGCGAAGCAGTAATGTTATTGCTGGTTTATTGCGGCGACTTGTTCGAAAACTTGCGACGCGACAGAAAAAAAACGCGTAACTGAGACGACTGTTGCCTTGGCAGTGGAAGAATGCGTTCTGGAATGGTTAGAATCTGGTGGATTTGAAGTTTGGGGGTTTTGGGATGATTTGAAACTGTCAGTGAGAATGACCATCAGAATATGATATAAAAATTACTTCTACAAAAGTGTTGGCTATAAGCAATAATATTGACAGTAAATTAATTGTAGGAAATTACAGTTGAATTGAGTATTGACCGTCATTTGACAGATGACTAATGATTTTCAACGTGTCACCAGAAAATAAAGGTTTTTTCTCTTTGATTCTGCACAATTCATTTCTACAACTTTATTCCCAAAGTGTCATTAACCACAAGCAATAAAAAACCTTCCTAAAACTACAGTTGAATCAAGTATTGACCGTCATTTTTGTGATGACTATTGATTTTCAACGGATCATCAGACAAATAAGGTTTTTTTCCCTTTGATAGTGCGCAATTAATTTCTACTGCCTTATGTACAGAGTGTCATCAAACACGAGCAATAGAAAACAGTGGCGTAGCGAGTCATTTCGGCGCCCTATGCACGATGGAGAAAATGCTTTCCCCCCCCCCCCTCCAATGAAATTATCTTTAAGAAAAATCGATGACATTCGTTCTGGATAATGTTTTTGTCATCAAAAAGTCACTCAGAATTCCGAATAAGACACACTGGAGTGTCTTCGAATCTCAAATAAGATACTTCAGGAAGTGTCTTAGAAATTCGAAACATCTTGAAAATTTTTTAAAAACATATTAAAAAGTGTCTTAGACACTTATAAGTGTATTACAGTTCCATAAAAGATATTATTTTCAAGTACTCTATCTTCAAATAAGCTTTCAAGGATTTTCTTCGAATTTTATATAAAACACTTCAAGTAGTATCTTAGACGTTTAAAAGTGTCTTCGAATTTTAATAAAACACCTGGAATAGTGTCTTGGACATTTAAAAATGTTTTGAAATTCGGAATAAGACACATTGGAGTGTCTTGTAATTTCAAATAAGAGACTTTACGAAGTATATCAGAGATCGGAGTGTCTGAAAATTCCAAATTAGACGCTTTTGAGTGTCTTAAAACTTTGAGTAAGACATTTCGTAAAGTGTCTTAGAAATGTCTGAATATCTTTGGATTTTCAAAGACACTTTGAAAAGTGCCTTACAATTCCATACAAGATACTTCAGAAGATCTTTGAATTTCAATAAGACACTTCAAGAAGTGTCTACAAATTTATAATAAATCACTTTGAGAATTAGTGTGTCAGACTTTGAAAGTGTCTTCGAATTTTCTTAAAACATCTTCAGCAGTGTTTTGAACATTAATAAGTATCTCATAATCCGGTATAAACAACATAAAAGCGTTTTAGAATTTCCAATGAGACACTTCAAAAATTGTGTTGACATTCGATAGTGTCTTAGAATCCTAGATAAGACACTTTGAAGTGTCTTAGAATTTTAAACAAGACACTTTCAAGTGTCTTCAACTTTCAAATAAGGCATTTCAAGAAATGTCTTGGGCATTTCTGAATATCTTGGAACTTCGAAAAGTTAGTTTGAGAAGTGTCTTATAATTCCAAAAAAGACACTTTACGAAGTATCTCAGAGATTCGAGAGTGTCTTTAAATTCCGAATGAGACGCTGAGTGTCTTAGATTTTCGAGTAAGACATTTTGTGAAGTGTCTTGGAAATGACTGAATATCTTTGGATTTTCAGAGACACTTTGAAAAGTGTCTTACTATTCCAGAAAAGATACTTCGGAAGATCTTTGAATTTTAGTAAGACACTTTAAGAAGTGTCTACAAATTTGTAATAAATCACTTTGAGAATTAGTGTTTCAGATGTTTGAAAATGTCTTATAATTTCTAATGAGACACTTTAATGCCTTAGAATTTCTAATGAGACATTTTAAGTATTGTGTTGACATTCGACAGTGTCTTAGAATCCTAGATAAGACACTTTAAAGTGTATTAGCATTTCGAACAAGACATTGTCCAGTGTCTTAAAATTTCAATTAAGGCATTTCAAGAAGTGTCTTGGGCTTTTCTGAATATCTTGGAACTTCGAAAAAGACAGTTTAAGAAGTGTCTTATACACTTGAAAATTTCTGAGAATTCCGGAAAAGTTACTTTCAAAGATCATTTAATTTCAAAAAAGGCACTTCGAGGATTGTCCAAAATTGTTGCATTTATCACTCAAAAAACTGACTTAGACGTTTGAAAGTGTCTTAGAATTTTCATAAAACACCTTAAAAAGTTTTGTGGACATTGAAAAGTGTCTCATTGAAAATCGATTAATGACCGTCATTAGACTGATGACTAATGCTTTTCAACGCATCATCAGAAAATAACAATTTTTTCATTTGATTACGTATACCTAATTTTCAAAACCTTATTTCCAAACTGTCATTAAACCCAAGCAAAAAAAACCTTCATGCAGGTAACTTAATCCAACAAAATCCCCGGATGCATCGCGTTTCGCCATACCGAACAATCGGCTGAAACGCGACTTAAACCGAAAAGTTTTCCACTTTGCGGTCGGACTTAAAAATCGCTGGAACGCATTTCCATCGAAATTTCCTTGCGACTGGAGAGAGTTAATCCGCTTAGGCGTTTTACGTCATTGGGTGTAGAAACCTGTGGGAATCTCGCGGGAACCGCGGGACTCCGCCTCCATTTACGGATTAAGGGGCGCGACACAGGACAAGGAAAATTCGAGGGATGCTTGGGAAATCGGAAAATGGTGTTTGATAGAGGACTTTGCCTGAAATTGCGGTCTCCGCGTGGAAAGGGCGGGTGGGAAATATCGCGAGGTCGACCTCTGATTCACACATTAAGCCATAATCCGGGCACAATACACCAGCGCACATCAGGATCCCGAGGTACCGATGTGGTTTCTCATCGACACTCTCCTTTCCACCTTACTTCCTTCCTTTCCGAGACTCTTGCTTACTCGTGGCTTTCGGGCTTTCCGGAATTAGCTAAACAATTCCACTATTCGATGCATCCGCTATCGATTATTCCATTTATGCCGTGAGATTCTGAAATTTCCTAAATGTTAAGTCATGTGAGATACATTTGAAGGTCCGAGTATTTGGGGAATAAATTCATGAAAAAGTATAAAAATCCTTCCAATGGAATTCAGATATCAGGAACAGGGGAGAACCTAGTCCACGAATAGAAAACTGCATAGCTCGTCAAAACTTTTCATCGCTATCCCCAATCCAAAAAAAAGTTTGCCTCGTGCAAGCGCTCGCCCTCATTCAGCTGCGATAGAATTCAGAGGGGCTTCCTGTAAAGATTAAAAATTTGATCCGCTGCCGAGCAAATCTCGCGAAACTAATTTGCGGCGAGAATGCGGACGAGTCCGGCTTACGGTCTCCCATGTCCCATGGGCTGTGAACCTTTTACCTTTCCAAATCTTTATTTATCGCGTATTTTTTAATCTAGTTGTTTGGAACACCTTTTGTGATATAAAAAAATGGGGTTGCGTCATTTAGTATCTCTGTTTATTCAGGGAAAAGTAAAGTTTGTTCGCATCAGGCGCGTAAGCAGAGTGGGGTTATTGGGGGACAATATTTACTTTTTGAAATTTGAATAATGTTGAGTTTCAGAGGCGTAGGTGAAAAATGTCTGGAGGAAGTTTCTTGAAGTAATATATGATATACACATTTCTTTTAGGATTTTGTAAATTCGATCATTGAAGATGTAGTCACGAAAATACGATTTTCCAATTTTTTTGAAGTCAAGAGTTGCATATTTTTTCATGTTCGTATAGTTCAATTTTTTTGATTTTAAACTAACTGAGTTTGAGAATTTTTTTCTCATGCTTTTAGTGTTTTTTTTTTAACTTTACAGATGAGCTCAATTCTTTTTAGATTTCTATACATCAATCTTCTAAAATTCGATGCCTAAGGAATAAAAGTTCTGGAAATTCAATATTTTTGAAGATTTTTGAAAAAATTACAGCTATACACAGATTTTAAGTATTTAATGCTATAGTATTGGAAATTTTTTGTTAGCTGTATTATTTATATATTATTATTTTTATTTCTTTGAAAATGTTTCAATATATAATGTATAATCAAACATTCATGATCATGATTTTATTTCAGGAAAAATTCTACTGAAGTTAGAATAATTGGTATTTTAAGTTAGAAAAATTTGAAATTCTAAACTTGATTTGAAATAGTTTTAGTTTTTTGATGTGGTTTTATAATTTTTTGCATTATTCTTTTATCATCATCACTTGTGTATATTTTTCGTGACATAATATTGTTCAGAAAATTTTCTACATATAGTTTTTGAGTATGAAAAGATATCTAGTATTTCTCGCATTTTTTTAGTACTTACGAAAATCAAAAGAATTTTTTTCTCAAATTTTTTCAAATTTCTAATATTTTTGTAGATTTCTGTACATCGATTTTCGAAATTCAACAATCTAAAATGCAAAAATTGATAGATTTTTGATAATTTCATACATTTCAGGGATAATTAGGTCTACGTTTAATTCAAGAATTATTATTATCTCTTGATTTCTCTTATTTTTTCATTATTTCCAAGATTTTTTATCGTTTTTTAGTATTTTTCTATAGTGCCATTTGTGCAGATTTTTCAAAAACGCAATTTTTTCATAGAATTCAATGACTTTTTGTATTTTTCAGAAATTGTATTACTCGAAAGATTTTCCGTTATGTATTTTCATAATTTTCTGTCTTAATTTTATAGAACTTTATTTTCAAATTTCAAAGTTTTCGAATTCTCAGAATTTTCATAGATTCCAGTCTTTTTTTTATCACTAATTGAAAAAAATTTTTTCCGCGTTTTCTTATAGGAAATGTTCGGCTATATATTGTATTTTAATTTAATTCCAGAATAATAGTTATTTTGATTTACAAAAACTAAAAATTCTAAACTTATTTCGAATTTTACCTATTATATAATTTTTATTTAAGCATTTTATTTTATCATCATTACATTTGTCAAATTTTCGTGAAACAATATTGTTCGGAAAATTTTCTACATAAAGTTTTAGAGTATGAAAAATTTCTAGTAGTTTTCGAATTTTTATAGTATTCACGAATATCAAAAGAATTTTTTTCTTTTTCTTTTAAATTTATAATAGTTTCGTAGCTTTTTGTACATCGATTTTTGAAATTCAATGGTCTAAAATGCAAACATCAATAGATTTTTGAAAATTCCATAGATTCTGTGGAAATTTAGATCTGCGTTATTTTAATAATTTTATGTAATCCTTTATTTTCTCATTTTCTCATTATTTATACAATTTTTTACCGTTTTCTAGCATTTTTATAAATCGCCATTTGTCATATTTTTCAAAAACGTGATTCTCTCAGAGAATTGAATAACTTTTAGTATTTTTTAGAAATTGCATGATTCGAAAAATGTACTGGTGTGTATTTTCATGAATTCCTGTCCAAATTTTGTAGAAATACATTTTCAAGTTTCCAAGCTTCTAAATTCTTCAAATTTTCGTGGATTTCGCTCTTTTTTTTCAAAATCACCATTTGGAAAAAATTTTTTTCCTCGTTTCCTAATAGGAAATGTCTAGCTCTATATTGTATTTTAATATAATTCCATTAAAAATTGTTATTTTGAACTAAAAAAACTGAAATTTTGAGCTTATTTTAAATTTGACTTATTTTATAATTTTGTACACTGTTATTTTTTTTGCAGTTTTTTTTCCATCATCACTTTTATCTATTTTCCGTAAAATAATAATGGATTTACCTTGAATTTCGGAATACGAATAACCGAAAAACTCATGCATAAAAATATACAGAATAAAAAGTGAAATTACCAACAAGAAATAAATGGAATTTGGAGTACATAACAAATGGTTTCGTGTAAGTTCTCAAAGTTTTTTTTTTAATTTCACCAACTTGAAAAATTTGTTCTCTATCACTTGAAAGAAAAATCACAATCTACGAAAACGCTTACGATTTCAATCCTGGAGCATCAAATTCTAGAAATCCAGATTTCTAACCCCAACCCTTTTTTACCTACACACCTGCATATAACAAAACATTTCTACAAACCCTCAACACTTATCCCAGTAATCCATGACAAATACCAGCACCAAAAACGACCGCAATCGATGATCTCTTAGGCATAAAAATCCTTCTTAACCAGATTATGCGTATAACTCAAGGTCTAAAACCAGCGTTTTAGCACAACGCTCTCTCAGTGATTTGACAACTCGTGAAAACTGGATCGTCGAGTGCTCTTATAATGACGCGTAATCCGCGATATTTCATGTTTCATCCCATTTACCGCGGTCGAGCATAAATCACGCGCGGGGGCACCAAAGCTCCGCGCGTTAAACACTGGTTTCCCATGAATTTTCGCACTTTTGCATTTTCCCTATCGAGCGCATCTGACAACGGCCATGTTTTTTATGACTCGAGTGGCGTTCAAGAGTTGCGTGCGGCGCCGATAAGACACTGTTACTTGGGCGAGCGCGAGGGTACGATTTCGAAGGCATCGCCATACATCACCAGCCATTTCCCGCGCATTTTTAACGGTCACCAATATTTATTCCGGGCACGAAATAGATAAATTACCGAGCGCCGAGAGGGTAAAGTGATTATGGCGAAGGACGATTAGCTTTTGAAGTTAAAGTTCTCGTCTGAGTCGATTTTTTAAGGGTTTTTTGTTGAGGATGCTGGATAGGAAATTAATATTAACTTTATTATCAGTTTTATCAATTTTGGATTGTTATATACCTGATACTTGTTATATACCTATAATTGATATGTAACTTTGAAATACTTTTTGTTATTTAAGCAATGCAATTGATCTATTATATAAGACTGTTTTTTTCTTTCGAATTTTCAATTCTTGAAGGAAGTTAGTTTATTTCCATCATGAATTTGAAATAAAATTTTAACTGTCCGGGATTCGCAATTTTTTTCGCTTTTTCGTTCGAAGTAACTCAAATAAGGCTCCCCAAAATTTCCCTAGAGTAAAAAAAGGAAACCGAATAGCCTTAGTAATGCTCGTTTCTCCTGATTTGAAAATACTTGCTGACCCAGAAGCGTAGCGGTCGTTAAAAGAAATTACTTGGAAAGGGCGAAACGCGAAGAATCGAGTTGCGCGGCGAGGTTAAGTCGCCTTTCAAGGGTGTTAACACGTTATAATTCAGGAGGGCTTTTCAACGGGATACGCGGTAGTTCTCGAGTAGCGAAGGGCCGCGCGAAAGACTATCTTGGGGCTTTGCAGAAACGCGAGGCGCCGGGATTTAATTGCGGCGTAATGGAAATGTAAATCTGTGGCGCTTGAAAAATATGGCGCCGGCCGCGGTTCACGCGACAAGGATCAAAGATCTGTTATCCGGGCAAATACGTTTGGCAGGCTTCCAACGAGCGCCAAGATTTCCCTCCTTTTTATGTGCCGTTTGTCGCGCGATTTATCGCGTTTCGGGGGAATGTGTTTCACGCTACTACCGATCGGTGTATGAGTATTCTCTGTAAATTTTCAAGTATCGAATTGAATCATGCCTGGAATCGGATGGCTGGGCATGATTCGATTGACACGGTTGAAATGAGAGATAGAGCGATAATAAAGCGAACTTTGGCGAGTACAGTGTGTTGTGGGTGAAATACGATTCGAAATGATAAGAAAAACTATTAATTTATAATAATTATAAGAATTCTTTTAATTTTTCATATTGTAAATATGATAATGTAAAGGTATTTTCATAATTTACTACTATTATAACTTTGTATGTATAGAAAAGTAAAAAAAATTTTCAAATTTCCAGCTCCTAAATTTTCGAATCTTCACTTATTCCTGACTTGAAATTTATAATTACAATCATATTTTAGTGGTACAAACATTAAACTTTCTATACTGATATATTCAAAAACTAAGTTCCATAGAAAACTAAAAAACAAATTAATAATGATAATTGACAATTAATTATTAGACTCGTAATTTTTTGTTAGAGGCCGTTCAATATTACGTAACGCATTTTTCGACCTTTTTTGCCCCCCCCCCCCCTGTAACGTAACAAATTTTAACAAATTTAAACTATTGGTAGTTATTTTAGTATCTGTTCGACGTTATGTAACGCAGTCAATGTACCCCCCCTCCCCCCTCGTAACACTTCGTAACAAACCGTTCGACCCCCCTCCCTCAGGGCGTTACGTAATATGTGAACGGCCCCTTATTTACAGTCATATATTTTGACACAAGATAATAGAATGTATGACTGTCGGTAATCAATTCAACTGTAAAACAGTCAATATTTAACAGATAAAATTTACTCAATTTAAAAAACAGTAGTCAGATGATCAAATCAATCAATTTTTTTCTGAATTCGGTAGTAAGTATTTAGAAAAATATGCCATATAAATGCTGATAGTCAAATTCACTGTAAAACAATCACACTTTCATACCATTTCCAGTAAATTTAATTTACACTTTTCTTTCACGAAAATTTCCCAAAAAATTCTCCGAACACTATCAAACATCTAAATCATCCAATCGATAAAATATTCAGCAAAGACTCCCAAAACAATCTCTTGAAAAAAAAAAATTTCCACTCGTTCTACGTCAATAGTGACCCCAAAATTCCGATAAAGCATCAAAGAAGATATTATGGTAAGATATGATCATACTCAGGATGAATTAGGAAACTTGAATTTTAGTTCTAAACGTGAAAAGCTTTCAACACGCCAATTAGAGCCAAGTTTCAGCCGCACAATGTATGCATATATAAATTGCAGCCTTTATTAGCATGCCGTGGAAACTTCGAGTGTAATTACTTTCTCGGAGAACTACGTGCTATTTGAGTAATCGTCACTATCGTGCTCGATCTTTGGCGCTTTGAGAGATGAATGCTTCCTGAGTCGATGCGGGTACGCCGAGAAATGGCTTTCGATACGGCTGAATGTATTTCGCGAATTTTCTTCGTATCCCCTTCTCGCATGTTGTACACGTCGACCCTCGTAACCCGGGCATAAATGAAATATCGTCCCCCGAAAAAAAAATCTTCTGCATCCGACGCAAGACCACAATCTCATTCGACTGAATTCGACAAGGTCGAGAGTCCGAAAGATTTCGTCGAGTGCTTCAGTAAACCAGTGACGTAGCAAGACGTTTCGGCGCCCGGGGCACGATGGAGGAAATTCCCCCCCCCCCTCTCATCCGAATGAAATTATATTTAAGAAAAATAGATGACATTCGTTTTGGATGATATTTTTGTCATTAAAAAGTGTCTCAGAATTCCGAACAAGACACATTGGAGTGTCTTCGAATTTCCAATAAGATACTTCAAGAAGTGTCTTGGAAAATCAAAATAATATGTTGAAAATTTTTAAAAAACACTTTACAAGGTGTCTTAGACACTTGAGTGTATTGGAGTTCCAGAAAAGATACTTTTCAAGGACTCTAAATTCCAATAAGACTTCAAGGATTTTCTTCGAATTTTACATAAAACACTTCAAGTAGTATCTTAGACGTTTGAAAGTGTCTTCGGATTTTCATAAAACTCCTGGAATAGTGTCTTGGGCATTAAAAAGTGTCTTGAAATTTGGAATAAGACACATTGGAGTGTCTTGTAATTTCAAATAAGAGACTTTCGAAGTATCTTAGAGATTCGAGAGTGTCTCAAAATTCTGAATGAGACGCTTTTGAGTGTCTTAGAACTTCTTAGAAAAGTGTCTAAGAAATCCAGAAAAGATACCTACTTTAAAAGGTCTTTGAATTTAAATAAGACACTTCATCAAGTGTCTTAAAATTCCGAATGAGACACTTCTGAGTGTCTTAAAAATTCATTAAGACATTTTGTAAAGTGTCTTAAGAATGGGTGATTATCTTTAGATTTTCAAAGATACTTTGAAAAGTGTCTTACAATTCCAAAAAAGATACTTTAGAACATCTTTGAATTTTAAAAAGACATTCCCAGAAGTGACTTAAAATTTCGAATGTCTTAGACACTCGACAGAGTATTGGAGTTCCAGAAAAGATACTTTTCGAAGACTCTAAATTCAAAATAAAACTTCCAGGATTGTCTTCAAATTTTTATAAATCACTTCAAGTAGTGTCCTAGACGTTTAAAAATGTCTTCGAATTTAAAAAAACACCTTGTATAGTGTCTTGGACATTTCAAAGTGTTTTTAAATTATGAATAAGACACATAGAAGTGTCTTCAAATTTCAAATAAGATACTTCGAAAAGTTTCTTGGAAATTCATAATATCTTGAAAATTTTTAAAATTTGAAAAGTGTGACAGTGTATTAGAGTTCCAGAAAAGGTACTTTTCAAGAACTTACAATTAAAAATAAGACTTCAAGGATTGTTTTTGAATTTTTTACAAATCTTTTCAAGTAGTATCTTAGACGTTTAAAAGTGTCTTCGAATTTTAATAAAACACCTCGAATAGTGTCTTGAACATTAAAAAGTGTTTTGAAATTCCAAATAAGACACATTCAAGTGTCTTCGAATTTCAAATAAGAGACTTTACGAAGTATTTCAGAGATTGGTGTGTCTGAAAATTCCGAATGAGACGCTTCTGAGTGTCTTAAAACTTCGAGTAAAACATTTTGTAAAGTGTCTTAGAAATGTCTGAACATATTTGAACTTTCAAAGAAACTTTGAAAAGTGTCTTAGAAATCCAGAAAAGATAATTGAAAAGATCTTTGAATTTTTATAAGACACTTCAAGAAGTGTCTACATATTTGTAATAAATCACTTTAAGAATTAGTGTGTCAGTTGTTTAAAAGTATCTTCAAATTTTCAAAGAACACCCCGAATAGTGTCTTGGACATTCAAAAGTGTTTTGCGATTCCAAATAAGACACATTGGAGTGTCTTATAATTTCAAATAAGAGACTCTACGAAGTATCTCAGAGATTCGAGAGTGTCTTAAAATTATGAATCAGACGCTTCTTAGTGTCTTAGATTTTCGAGTAAGTGATCTTGTTAAGTGTCTTAAAAATGTTTGAATATCTTTGGATTTTTGAAGACACTTTTCAAAGTGTCTTAGAAATCCAGAAAAGATACTTCAGAAGGTCTTTGAATTTGAAGAAGACACTTCAAGAAGTGTCTACGAGTTTGTAATAAATCACTTTAATAATTAGTTTGTCAGACCTTTGAAAGTGTCTTGGAATTTTTTTAATGCACCTACAAAAGTGTTTTGAACACTAAAGAGTGTCTTCTATTTCGGTATAAAAAACATAAAAGTTTTTCAGCATTTCCAATGAGACACTTCAAGAATTGTGTTGACATTAGATAGTATCTTAAAATCCTAGATAAGACACTTTGAGGTATCTTAGCCTTTCGAACAAGACACTTTCGAGTATTTTAAAATTTCAAATAAGGCATTTCCAGAAGTGTCTTCAGCATTTCTGAATATCTTAGGATTTTGAAAAAGACAGTTTAAGAAGTGTCTTCTACTCTTGATCAAAGAAGTGACTTAGACGTCTTAACCTAAGTGACTTAACCTAACTTAACCTTGAGTTCTAATAAATATGAATTTCAACTAATAATTAGTTGAATTTTCATTCACGTATTTTCCAAATGGCATCGAGACAATTTTTTCCAAAAACATCTCCCGATTATTTTCCTGCCTACGCTCCTAAAACATTGTAACGATGTACAAGAACAATTGTAATTACATGGCACATGACAGAACTTGAGTTTGGTGTTGCATAGTAATTGCAATCCCAAACTCGAAATTCGTTGGTGTTTCACGTACATTCTCGGAACGTTTCTCGATGATACGCATCTGGAGCTCGAAGCTGTGGGATGGACCCAAATGAATGAGAGCACTTCCTCTTCATCTCGATTATAATTCAGTGCAGCATCTTCTACGATCTTCGAGCCTCAAAGAGTTGAATGCGACCAAAATATTGGGACAAGTCGCACAATGCTTCTCGAATGCCTTTTGTTACCCGATAAAGTTACCTGAGCGTTGCTGCGCTGAACGCTTCTAAACTCGAGTGACCTGTTCTCGTTCTCGAACCAATCTAAAAGCAGCTGAAAGCATTGTACGCTGCTCTTCTCGTAATGGATTAAAATCAAAGAAGAAAGGCTTTCAGCGAATGGAGTGTTATTGTGTTCTGTCGAAGAACGTAATAAGAGGGAACTAATTTCTGAAGGAATTCGGTGCATTTACTTGTAATGGAATAATCAATTCTGTTTTTTTTTTTTTTTTTTTTTTTTTTTTTTTTTTTTTTTTTTTTTTTTTTTTTTTTTTTTTTTTTTTTACTTTTCTTCTTTATTTTTAATATTCCACTTTTTTTTTTTAAATTTTTTTTGTAGCAGAATCGGAAAAGTGGAAAGCTCCCTTTTGTGCGACTTCCCACAAATTAGGATCTTCTCCACACTCGATCGCAGCCAGGGAAAAACTTGAAGTTTACTTTCTAAGGGTTGTTCTCTTTTTTGAAAGAAAAGTATGAAGAATGGATAAAAAAGGTCAGAGCGAAAAAGCACGGAAAGAATGGGAGGTAAGCGAAGCAAGTCACGCACGCGCAATCTCCATACATCACTACTGAAGCGTATAAACTCTTCAACTTCGGCACATGTGAGTCTGAACGCGAATTTGAACAGCGTCACTCGGATATACCATTTGTAGAGGAGGTTTCAGGGGTTAAAATCCCTCCTGAAATTGGACTGAAATTATCGAATGTTTCTTGTTAAAATAGAAAAAAGTTATGTAAGTAAATGAAATATATACAAATTTGTAAAAGTAAAGCGAAAAATTATAATTTTTACCAAAATATATAGAAATGATCAAAAATGTACTTCCTGAAAGCTGAAAGAGTGTAACAAAGTTGAACGATATTCAGAATTCTTAATTTTACTTACTCAAGTATAATAATAATTCTAGTTCCAGAGAAAATTGTTCTTGAACAAAATCGTAATAAATGTTTAGCTAGAATAATGTAGAAAAAAAAATTTTAACGATTGTTTCTACTCAATGATTATCAATAAAGAGAAAAAAAAAGTTGCTAAATGAAATTTAAAAAATCTAAGAAACTTTGAACCCTGGAACATTGAATTCTGACAATCTTTAGAGAAATTCTAAAAATTGCAGAACATTTTTTAAATCTTACAAATACTGAAACAATATTTTAATAAGTGTAAACGTGATAGAATTCTATGAAAAACTATTGTTTGAAAAATCTGAACGATTATTTGAGATTCATAAAACTTGTAATTCTAAAGCATCAAGATCTGAAAAAACAGTTAATCATCAACGAGTAATGTGAAAAAATTCATTAAAATATAATTAAGAATAAGTATAATTCGGAAATAGCAAAAAAAAATATTAATATAAATGTTATAATCAAAAATAATGGATAAATATATTATTCTTCATAACTTATGCTGAAAACTATTAACAAATTCTTAATATGAATTGAAAATATTATTATCAAAGTTCAATTTTAATAAAATATATTCTAAATGATATTAAAAATAATACACCATAAGTACGTTAAAATTTGATGCATCATGTCATAATTATGTATATTTTACAAGTATTTATAATAATTTTTATAAGTAATAAAACAATACGCTTAAAAAATAAAAAAAAAGCTTATCAAAATATTTTTGAAATGAATGTTATTGAAAATTATTATTTACTAATTTTATAATTGAAACGAATATCATTGATGAGTATTTTTATTCATATTATAAAAATTATGACAAAATTTTGTAAAAAATTAGTTTAAATATTCAAAAAAATAAATATCATATGAATTATTTTTAATTAATGTTAATATAGATATGAACATGATTATCAATACCATAATACATTATTATGACAATTATCAAAAATTATCTTGAGTGAATTTAATTATTCATAAGAATTTTATGTAGTATTATTTATAAATTATTATGAAAATTATTAACGAATTCTTGATAATTATAGAAACTTTTTCATCGATAATTCATTGATCATAATATATGTCCAAAATGATAAAAAATAAATAGAAATCTATAGAAAGTGAAAATTTCATGTATTCATAAAAATACTTAAACACGAGAGAAACTATAAAATACTAAAAATCTATTGAAACTTAAATTCTAGAACATCAAATTCTAATAATGCGTATCTAGCGATCTAGAAAAATACAAGAAATATTTAAAATTTCTGCAAAATTATTCAATATTTCAAAAGTAAAGGACCGACAATGCGATAAATATTATAAATCTATTAATATTGGAAAATTTTATTGATTTCAACTCTTGAATTATTAAATTCGAACAATCTATAGTAAAATTAAAAAATCTCAGAAAATTTTTTCAATCGTACAAATACAAAAAAAAACAAAAACAAAAACAAATAAATAAGGACGAAAAAGAATTCTCTGAAAAATTATTTTTTGGACAATCTAAACGAATATTTAAGATTCTAGAAACTTATTATTCAAAGGCGTCAAATTCTGAAGAACATAAATAGAAGTATATAGAAATTGGAAATTACATTTAAACATACAAATACTTCAACACAAAAAATCTGTAAAATACTAAAAATTCATTGAAACTGGAATTCTAGAACATCGAATGGGAGAAATTTATTTAACGATCTGGAAAAATATAAGAAATATATACAAATACTGCAAAATTTTTCAATATTTCAATAATACCTAACCAAAAATGCGATAAACAGATTATAAATCTTTGAATTTTGAAAAACTGTTTCAATTTTACCTCTTGAATTAATGAAATTTTTAATTCTAGAGAATATATTTACATAAATTTCTACAGAAAACTATATATAAAATCGAAGTAATTTTTTGAATTGTAGGGACACATATAGAAAATACTAAAAATCTTTATAAAAAAAGTATTTTTGTTTAAAAATTGATCATTATATTCATCATCGTTGACGTTTTCAATGCTATAGTATCAAATTCTATAAATCCATAAAAGGATCAATAGAAATACTCTAAATCTACAAAAATACTAGGAAATACAAGACAATTTTTTAATTAACACCAATACGAAAATTCTAAAAATTTATGAATTATATCTAATCTACGTAGTTGTAATTTTCTTTAAAGTCTAAAAAAATATTCAAAATTCCTATAACTATTATTCTTACAGCATCGAATTCCAGAAAACAATTTAGAAATTCATTTAACAATACAACTTCAGTGTAAATAAATATACTTCAAAATTCATATGACAAATTATTAAAATTAGAAATTAAAAAAATCTAAATCTCCGTTACTCGAAGATTACAAAAATCGAATTTCATTATATCGAATATATGCACCTATATGAAAAATGTGCGACTCTGTACTCCAAAAGTTGTATAAACTTGAAATCCTGAAATTAGAAAAATTCAAAAAACTTATTCATGTAAATACATCGTCATCGATTAAAAATCATAAAACCCCGAAGGAAATATTTTTTTTCCAGAAAAACTCCTCTCAAAAATGTTTTCTGTCAACATTTTTTGCTTAAATTATGTTGTAAAAAACTCAAATCATACATCTCCCGAAAATCGCATCGTTTTTTCGTGATTTACCCGACTTTGAAAAATCCACGTTCCAAAATAGCTTTTCACATGTCGATCAAAGAAAGTCGTACAAATCGTAACTTGACCTCGCAAGTTTCTGGAGCGAGTCCACAAATTATTTTATTGGAGCTCAATTGGCTTTGGGGAGGAAGACCTGGAATGTTCGAAAATACCAATTGTACCACGAGCGAGGGTCCACTGCGACGTGGACGAAACACCTTTTTCATTACGAATCAAACGTTCCAATAAAGAATGACAGAACAACCTTTGTCTCGATCACAGAAGTTGTCCAACTTTAAAATTTAAACGACCCCATCTGCCCCCCGCAGTTTGATTAGTTTCGCCATCTTTCGCAGAGTTTTGTCGAAAGAAGCAATGAATTTCAAGGTTAGGATTATTATAATCAGACATAAATTTTTTATTCCCTGTATTTTTATCAACTTTTCCGTTCATTTTTCCTATATTTTCTATTTCTACATGAAAATATAATTAAATATACCCCAATTTCCCGGTAGCTTTCACCGCCCAAATTTTACAAATCTACCGTAAAACTTCATTCCCATGAAACGCCATGAAAACCAATTTCATTCAGTAATCGAAATGTTTGATAAATTCACGAACTCGATCATAGAATATGATTGCATCTATTAAACGAAAAATAAAACGCACTCAAAAGTGGAAAAATCCTTTTGACAAAAATGTAATGAAAATCTAGAATCCTTTTTATTGTCGCGATTCCCGCAATGCAGTTATAGGATTTCGAGTAAGATGGATTCTTTTGGTAATCTTGCCGAGATGAATCATTTGGCTCGTTTTATGAACGTCCTTTAGATTAATGACGATGTATAACGTATATTAAAAATGACGTTTTCGTGGGGAAAAGGGAGGATGAAACAATGCAGGAAGGGCAGAAGAAACAGAGACTTGGAGGGTGACGAATCACCGTTGTGAATAGTCGTCCCTTCCAGACAGAATTCAACCCCGAAATCGAAATCGTCGGAAGTGTTACTTCCGCTTGGGTTTTCATAAAAAAAAACGTCAAGAGTTTTTCTAAAAATATATTTTAAAATATAATATTATATTATCATAAATTATACCATTTTATTTTATATATGAAATGTATATTATATATTATACTATATTAAAAATATATTATAAAATATATTTATTAATAAAATTTCAAACTCGAATACCTTTTTTGATTGTGAGTTTCGTGAAAAATGGCAAAGGAAAAATTGTCTTAGAGTTTCGCAAACTATAAACCACTAAAATATTTATATTGGCTTTTCAAGTTCTTCAGTTTTACGTTGAAATGATGTATTTACAAAAGATGATTATGCTTTGAAGTAGGTAAAAAAAGTTGGATTTCATGGCACAATGAGAGTGCTTTATATTCTGTAGGAATGGAAATTACCAATCGATGAGAGCAATTAAAAGTTGGGCTGGGAAGAAGAAATATTGTAGCTACTGGAAAAATCAATTTTACTGGGAGAAATTTGCATGGCAAAATCTGGATTGTCTTGGTTTGCAAACATTAATTTGTTTGTAAGGCGAGAATTTTTTTAATTTTATGTAGTTCATGCTGTAATAAATTTACTTTGAATTATTTCGTGGGTGGGGACAGTAAATCATTTCAATTTACGACGAGGAAAGAAGGTTCTAAAAGTTTTTCATCAGCGTCTTGATCAAAACTTTGACGATAAACGAATAAATTAAACAATAACTTAAAATAAGAAAATTTTTTAATATTATTAATGATTTTTTAATTTTTATTCATTTATTACAAATTCTTCAAAAATTATACTCAATAATCAATGATTAAAAAATAAATAAAAAGAAAAAAATTATTTACTTGAATGATCTTGAATTCTGTTTTTTGACTAAAACGTTCGAGTTATAGAAAATCATGAGAGAAACGAAATCGAACAATTTTTAGTTATAATATAACAGAAAAATTAGAAATTTTATTAATTTTTTTTTTTGATTCGTCCCAAGTAAATTTTCCAGAACGAATAATTGGAGTCGTTCACATAAATACTAGAATCAAACATATTTCAAAAATATGTAAGAATATTCAAAAAATGAATGAAATTTTTTGGATTAAAAAAGAAAATTTAGCAAATACGTAAAGAATGTTCGAAATATATTGAAACACATGTTAATATATGAATATTTTTGAAAAAATTCCAATCATTTATTTTTTCAATTTCTTCGTACAGAAGTTTGAAATTGTTCTCATTCAAATTATGAGAAAATATCTAAATATATTTATTCAAACTCTACAAATAATGAAATTCATCTTCTTCAGAATTTTAATTCTACCAATTGAACAAATTTGAATATCGATAATTTTTTATCATTTTTCGACCCTCATTCTTAATTTTTCTATTTCAAAAAACAAGGATTAATTTTTCAGAAATTACTTTTTTCATCTGTAAATCAAAAACGTGTCAAAATCAAAAAAGCTCTCAGATATCTCTAAAAATTCTCACAATCTTCGAAAGTTCATTTACTAAAGTTTATCTGTCAACATTCACGTAAAAAAGTCATTAATTTTACAGTCTATCAACAAAAAAAAAAGTAGAATTCATAATTATATTCATATTTTTTAAATTTATATGTATTATTTTTTTAATTTCTTCTCATTCAAATTTCGAGAAACTACACAAACGTACCTATTTTTTCCAAACTTTACAATAAAAAAATTTACCTCTTTTAAAATCTAAATTTAAAAAACATTTAAAAACCATAATTTATTTTAATGTTTTTATTCCTTATTTTCTTATTTTCAAAATCTAGGCTTTATTTTTCAGAAACTACCACTTGAATCTGAAACTCAAAAATGTTCCAAAATCAAAGAAGCTCTTCCAATCTCCCAAAAATTCTCACAATCTTCAAAAGTTTATTTACCTAAACTTATCTATTCACATTTACTTCAAAAAACCATTACTTTATTAAATCTATCCACAAAAAAGCTAGAATTTCTAATTCTATCAATATTTTCATTAATTTTTTCGTAGTAAAGTTTTTTTTCTTATTTTAACTTTGTATGACTACATGAACATTTTTTTTAAACTCTACAATAAAAAAATTCACTTTCCTTGAAATTTAAATTCTGACAGTTAAAAGCATTTAACAAAACCATAATTTTTCAAAATTGTTTTTTCAAACCCCAATCCATTCAATTCCATTCCAAAAATCAAGGCTTGACTCAAAAATGTTCTAAAATCAAAAATCGACATTTCTATTCACTCCAAAACACCATTACTTTATTCAGTCTATGCGCAAAAAATCAAGCACGTACATTGTACCTCAACCCACCAAAAACTTAATCTCGAAATTCCTCAAGAGCCAGCTCATTATTATTCGGTACACACATTTGACTCAGAAATTTTTATGCGAAACTGCGTCCGATGATCGCCGCATAATTATCGGCTTACACGCGAAAATGTCCCTCCAAGACTATATAAAAAGGGCGGTACTCGTAAGGTGGGGATGTAAAATAAAATCGAGCATTTTTTTTTTGCTCTCGGCTTAATTGAGACTTGACTAAAAAGGGTATCAGCGGATGGTCATATACATGCACCCCCCTGCCCCTCTCCACCCCGCGTTCGACGCCCTCAAAAAAAGGTGACGCTTTTGCAACCGGTTGCGAGAGCTTTTTTTGGTCCTTTCTGCATTTTTTCCTGCTCTTGAAAAAATTTATCAGCAAGTTAACGATGAATTCTGGAATTTTTTTATTGACCTGAGTTACGAAAATTGGGTTGTAACTTTGGTAGACGAGAAAGAATTTTTTTGGAATGATGATTGAAGGAAAATACGAGGAATAATGAAAAAAAAACGTTGACTTAATTATAATGATTATAAAAAACATTTATAAAAATTGATAAAAATGATAAAAAATGTACTAACGAAAATATAAAAAACATAACAATTTTTGTTAGTCTCGAATTTTTATGAAATTGAAGATTGCACTAATTTTGATATAAAAGTAATCGAATCACCAAAAAAAATTTTTTTTTATTGTTTAGCTAAGATAAAGTAGGAAAAATAAATTTGAAAAATTTTTGATCCAGTTATTACTGAAAAAACTAGAATTAACGAAAATGTTTTAAATCTATGATATTTTAAACTCTGGAGCTTGGAATTCTAGAAATTAAGGAATTTTGAAATTATTCAGAATTTTTTTTAGAAATCTGAACCAATTCGTACGATCTATAAAACTTGGAATTTTAGACCATCGAATTATAAAAAAATGTACTTACATAAAAAATATAGAAATTGCAGAAATCAATTAAAGTTCAATAAAAAGCTACAAAATTTTATAAAGACTTAAAAAAAAATTAAAAAATCTGAAAAATAAATAAGATACTTACAATCAACGTAAATATCATTTTCCCAGATATCTATAAAAATACTGTACCGAATTAAATCAAATAATAAATGAATAAAAAAAGGTTTATATCAAGTTTTAATAACTTTACCATTATACATAAATAGATTATTCTGAACAAATTATGAATCAATATAAATAAAGTACAAATAATTATTAAATCTTTAAAAGTATTCAAAACTTGGAATTTGTAGATATTTCAAAAAATACGACGAAATTGGATAAATAGCGTAAAATAAGCAAAATTTAAATATTTTTTAAATGCTAAAACAAATTTCTGTAACAAGAATTTTTCATAATTTTTAATGTTTGAAGATCCGTTTTCGATGCTGAAAATTTTTAATGTTACATATTTCAAAGTTGCATATTTTCATGAATTTTTGTCTCCAGAGTTGAAAATTTTGAAATACGTTTATCATAATAATAATAATAATAATAATAATAATAATAATAATAATAATAATAATAATAATAATAATAATAATAATAATAATAATAATAATAATAATACGCGACTGCTGCGTTAGCTAAAATACGAGTTATGAAACTTAATAAAATTCCCTCAAAAATCAATATGACCACCTCGGATTTTTCAACAAAAAATCAACTAAAACCAACCTGCAAATAATAACCAAACTCAATACTTTAATGTTTTTTCACTATTGTTCAAATCATCCATCATTAAATAATATTTTTAGAAAATTTTTCAATATTTACAATACTTCTGCAACTTGTACTGTTATTTTACAAAAATATTCTTCAATGAATAGCGAGATAATCGCTCAAGGAATTCTGATAGTTCACTTAAGAGAAACTTTTTTCCGAATCTCTGAATTCCTAAATGATGTCTATAATACAAAAGATCATTTGCAATGATTGGCAAATGATAGAAATTAGGCTAATACTTGAAGCGCACGTAACCAACTGCGTATTAACTTTTCGGCGGCAGCTACCGCCCATCAATTATCGGAATTGTATCACGGCCACTCTATGATTACGGTTTTTTGGTCAACCTGCCACTCAATTCCTCGTTTCCCTGTGGAATCTTGGATTACAACAATAATTACAAATTGAAAGATGCTCGAAAAAACGTCGCAAATTGTTTCATCTTCTACAGAGTCTGGAAAACATAAAAAACATTGCACAGATAAAAGAAAGTGCATAAAATGAATAATATGAATAATAAATGAAAAAAATGAATAAAAAATGAAAATGAATAATAAATAAATGAAAAAAAAATGAATAATAATAATGAAAGTGCATAAAATGAATAATTATCAGTTTGTTATATTTTTTAAAATTGAATATTAAGTAATTAATTCACGAAAACGTTAAAATTTAGGATATGAAAAAGTTATTATTACTTACAAAACAGATAATAGGCATTGAATTTTTTTAATTAATTAATGACAGGTAATGAAATTAATAATTTCAAACATAATCAATATATTCCAAAACAAAATTCATGCTTCCACATCGTTAAAACATTTTATACCTCGATTACATCAAACGTCAGTTCTGTTTTCGAAGCTTCAATGTATTATAAATCCTCGTGAAATTCCATGCACCATTGTTAAAATATTTAATTTATACCTGTTCCCTACAAAGCTGAATATCGTAACGCTCATTACAGGCTTCTATATCAAATATCGAACACCTTATAGAAACTTGCACAAACGTTTCCGCGTATCGACGTCAAGGGAAATTTCAGAGCATCACAAGTATCATAATTTCCGGTAAAATCACGCCAGCTTGTCAATATTATTAAAAAACAAAATCCGCGTGTGCAATTTCCGTCATAACTTGCAATAAAAATTCGCATCATCGACAAAAATTTTTTACACGAACAGTCTTCTCGTGCTCAATGTTTTTTCAGAACGTATTCTTTTCTGTGGTTTTGCTTTTGTTACGATGTTTTTTGAGTTCGATTTTGTTGTTTTTTTGTGTTTGGTTACATTGGGACATTGTGAAAAGGATTTTTTTTTTGGAGTCGAACTTTCAAATGGAAATGTTAGTTTGAATGGTGTGAAAAATGTGTGTGTCAACGAAATTCGGTTTTCGAGGAATATGGTGATTTTGGAAAATGTGCAAAAAGTTCAAGGTAAAATCACCTGTAAACATTTTTCATGAAAGTCAACATTTACTGTATAAACTTTATTTAGGGACATTTGAGTACTACGATACTGCAAAAAACCTTGTTAAAATACGACCTGTCAATTTGGATTTGAACATGAAAACTATTGCTTTACTCAACAAGGTAAAAAATTATTGAAAAGTTAATGAACTACTTAATTTACGATTTAATTATTTTGCAGGACGGTTCCATTGAAAACTGCATCACGGTTTTATCGAAAAAACAAAGAGAAAAGTTAAATTAATTCATATTCTTTTGCACAATGCAATAAACTAATTTTGTATAACATTTTAGGAACTCGTTTTTGAATTTGATAGCTTCAAAATTTTCGGAATTTTCGAACAGCGAAAAATGTGACGAATTGAAGAAATTGGAAAAATGTGGAATTTCGGATGAGCATAAAATAACGAAACGTAAATCAGATGACGATGATTTTCTCGACACGTTGGGGCAATATTATATGAAATTGTTCAGTAATGTTTGAAAATCGAAATTTAGCGCTTTTTTACAGGGATTTGAGGAAGCTGTTTCCCAAAATGTAATGAAAACTTTTGATAAAACTTTAAAAAATGTGACTGAAAGCTTACAAAGTGAATCTGCAGGAATCATAAATCTCCCTGAAACGGAATATAAAATATGGTTTAAATTACTGGTGAAATTCAGGAGAATGGGGTAATTTTTGTTTGCATGCATTTATTGGAATTTCACTTAACCGATTGTTTATAAAAGTAATGTTTTTGAGGTTTCAAAATTGAATTTTTGAAATCAATTTCTCTGGAATAATAATATATAACGATAATATGTAATGTTTTTTTTTTTTTTTGAAGTAGATCTTAAATATTAAAAAGCATTAGTCTACAAAAACTTTTTTCAGAAATTTTTCAACATTGCATCGAGGAAGCAACATAACGTATGAAAAAAAGGAAAAAAGTATATTTTCATCGTTCGTGATAATAATGGATGAAACCACAATCGAGTTTGAATTGTACAAGGTGAGTTTTTTTGTTATTATTGAAATAAAATTTGTTATAAACTGCAATTCAAATTATTCCATGGTCGAGCTTTTGAGCATGCGAGCTTAATTATTTTACAATTATGGAATGAATATGATGATTTTGATATCCACTTTATTGCTCATTTTAAGGTGTCAGTTTATATAAACATTTTTATGATTAAATTGTTTATTGAAAGTTTTTGTACAAATAAATGTAGATTTTGGAGTAGAGCAATTATTTTTAATTTTTAAATTGCTCAGAGGTTAATCTTACAAAATAAGAAAATTTCTGGAAACTTGTGATATTTACTGTAAATTAGGAAAAGTTTTTTTCAATTTCTGATGAACATTTACTGATGAAAAATGTAACAATACATTAAAATCGAAAAAAATGCAGAATTATTTTTAAAACTTCATTGATTTTTCAAAATACCTTAATAATCAGTTAAATTTTCGAAATTTGAACTTCATGAATCTTGCAAAAATTTTTCAAAAGTTTCTACGTTTCTTTATGTAATCTCAAATTTTAGGATTTATCTTACAAAATGAGTAGATTTTAAAAAACTTAGAAATATTTTTTTAACTTATTGAAATTTACTAAGAATTCGTAAAAGTTTTTTTCCATTTTTGATAAACACTTGACCACTTGTTGATGAAAAAACGTAACAATACATTAAAATCTAAGGAACTGTAAAAACATTTTTGTAACTCTACTTTAATTTTTCGAAATACTTCAAAATTCAGTAAAATTCTCGAAATTTGAACTTTTGAAAATTTATATTCTTCTTGATTACAGAAACTATTCAAAAAAACTATTAAACTTATTTAAAGTATAATTCATAGGGATTTTTTAAAGAAAAAAGGAGAAACCAAATTATCAAGCAATTTTCAAAATGATTTCAGAAACCGATTTTCGGCAGACAAAGAAAATTGGAGGATTATAAACTAATCATCGAAGGTGCCAACGTTAAAATAAAAGTTGTAATCGACTTCTCATCAAACCCATGTCAAGTCAAATTCGAAAGTTTCAAATTCATAAAAAAAAATCCTGGAATGAAAGTTAACAACTTCGATTTATTAGGCCATAAGCTTACACAACCTCTTTTCAAGCGTTTAGCGAATTCTTACTTTCAAAGTAAACATTTCCGTCAAATCGGTATACCTTTCATAACGCAAAAAGTCTCAAGTGTTTTTGATTGTGAAAAATACAGAGATGTTTTTAACATGAATTGGAAAAATATTTTTTAAAAAAGTGAAACTTTATAAGAAGAAGGTAATTTTAGTTATTTTTTCACGTAATTTTTGCATAAAACCTCAAAAAATGAGTAATTAAAAAAAAAGTCGTAGAAATATAAGAAAATTCACCGAAACTTGCATTAAACTGTATAAATAAAAAAGGTGCAAAAATCAAGTCCGTTGCTTACTTATTCTTACCACAAAAAATACCGTACACGAATCGAAAATAGCGAAAAAAATCTTTTCAATACACAACAAACTTTTTCCAAAAGAAGAACTGAAAAAAAAAGTGAAACTTCAAGAAAAAAACGTAATTTGAGTTATTTTTTTGCGTAAGTTTTTTACAAAACCTTAAAAAATGAGCGATTTATAAAAAAGTCGTAACCGTGAAAGAAAATTGACCGAAACGTACATTTAACTGTAGAAATAAAGAAATAACCAAAAACAATTTTTTAAATAAACGAAATTTCCTTCTGAAATGACATTATGAAAACCAGCTAGATTAAATTAAAACTATTTAAAAACTATTTAAAAACTGTTTAAATAGAATGATTTCTTCAAAAACAAATTTGTTCATCAATCTTATACAGAATAAATTTGTAAAAAAAATCATTTCATAAACATTTCTACAGTAAACAGAATTTTATAGGAAAAAATTTTTTATAATGTTTTTATGAGGTTGAATTATGAATTATTTATCATTTTTATAAATTATAATTTTTTTATGAAATGTATTATTATTATAATTATAATGAATCAATAATTATTTGATTTATGAATAAATCATCATTATATAATCATTTTCAATAATTTCATTCTTAAGAAGCATTTTTCAATTTAAGGTTTGCTTAGAACAAATTGATATAATTCTAAACAAAGAAATTTTTTTTCATGAACATAAATAATTATAATATGTACAATGAACTGCTGCACAAAAATCTGTATGCACAGTAAATATTCCCACATTGATAACAATGCACAAAAAATTGATGTACAATAATTACCCTCCTAAATCTAACAAATGATAAAAAATAAATAATATAAAATATCATTATTCATTTTATATTTGAATATGAACAAATTTGTAGAACCTTATTTAAAAAAATTATACGAAAAGAATATGAGCATCGAAAACAAAGAATAAAAGAGAATCTGAAAATATAGTCATCTAATAATATTAAAAAATACAAATAAACTAAAAAATTTGGGAATACAGTTTTTTATAATAACTGTATGAGTAGGTCAATTTCTCATAAAAACAAATTTTTCATCAATCTTATACAGAAAAAAGTTTATGCAAAAATCATTTTATAAAAATTTCTACAGCAAACAAAATTTGATAAGAAAAAATATTTTGTAAAGTTTCTATGAAGTTTGGATTTTGAGTTATTGATTATTATGATAAATAACATATTTCTAATGAAATGTATTATTATTACAATTATAAATCAATAATTGCTCGATTTAATAATAAATCATCATGATGTAATTATTATCAATAATTGCATTCTTAACAAGCACTTCTAACTTAAAATGCTTATCACAAATTAATATAATTATAAACAAACATATGCTCTTTTCATGAACATAAATAATTATAATCTACACAATAGACCGCTGCACGAAAATCTGTATGCACAACAAATTTATAAGTTAGTTAAAATTTGTATACACTTTTTTTATGCTCTTCCTACAAAAAACTTCCTCCAAGAGAAAAACCTTCAATAAAGACAGCAAGAGCACGAATCGCTTCAGCCAAACAAAAATCAATTAACGCTTACCAAGGGCGCCCCGACCCAATGTCCATAGACGAAGGGGGTAAAATAACTTCCGTCGCCGCGAGGAACACAAGAATAACACTGCCCGGGGGGAGGGGGGAACGAATCCAGAAAGGGGGTAAGAAAATTAATTTATTTCGCGAGATCTCTCGCGCTTGCCAATTAAAACTGGCTAAGTACTCCGGCCCTCCGATCGAGTTCGCTTCATCGGGCGCCGATGGCAATAATAATAAAAGGGGGAGTTGGCGATAATAATAACACTCCAATACAATAACCCAAGTTTTCGCTAATGAAGGGAAGAAAATTCGCGGGGGAGTGCTACGCTCTAACCCCCTTCACCCCTTCCCCTCGCGAGTCTACCGCGAGCGCGAATTTAATCGCATGTGTACAATAACTCGCCCCGGCGAACTCATTTACGCGTCGTGTAATTGCGTTTTGATAACGTTGAAAAATAAACGACGCGAGAGTAACGCAACGCGCGTTTTCGGAATTAAGGAAAGACCCGTCGTATTGTCGTACATACAACGCGGCTCGCGCATAATTCACGTTTTTATCCGGGCGTCGTATCTACGCACGACTAACAGAAGGGGGTGGAGGGGCGGGGGGCATAAATTTTGCAAACGCGATCGGAAATGGAATCGCATGGGGATGCGGCGCTAATCTGGGCTAATCATCGAAAGGTTAATGATAACGAACGATCGGGCGCCGGCTCACGCGCTGCAGGCGCAAGAAGCCCGAGCGAGGGTGATAAAACTGATAACGTATGCAAAACGTGTGAGATGAGGAACGTAAGGGAAGGGAGAGGGGAGGGGAGGGGAGGGGGATGGGGTGGTGAGAAGTGAGGAGGGAATTTGAGGGGAGAAATAAGGAATGATGTGTGGGTGTTTGAGTACGAGATATGAATGATACACTGAGAAATAATGAAGTAATTTGTAATATGAATATTGGAAAAATTACTATATTGTCAATGAAATTTGATGATTGGTAGATAATTTTTTTTTTTTCGTCAAAAGTGTAATTTTAAGTCATCAATATATTTTAGCGATCGTTTCATGACTTTTTTACAGCTGTTATTTAAATTTGATGCTTCGAAAATGAATTTTTTACGGTTACGAATTTTATAAACAATCATTAACATTTTTAAGGAATTCGTACGGAATGAAGTTAAAAATTATTGATTAAGTGTAATGAATTTTTGACAGTTTTGAATTTTGTAAACGATCATCAATATTTTCAAAGATTTTACAAAAGTAAAATTAAAAATTGTCAATTTTGATTCGCGATCATTAATGAATTTTTTACGGCTGTCATTTATATTTGATGTTTTTCTAATGATCGTCATTATTTAAAAAATTAAAATTGTTAATTTATTTTAGCGATCGTCTTATGAATTTTTGACAGCTGTCAATTAAACATGACAATCGCTAAATAAATTTTTTCGTTTCGAATTTTTTAAAACAATCGTCAATGTTTTGAAGCGTTCGTCAAAAGTGAAAGTTAGTGATCGTTTCATGAATCTTTGACAGCTGTCAATTCAATTTGATGATCGCCAAATGAATTTTCTACGGTTATGAATTTTATAATCAATCATTAACATTTTGAGGCATTCGTAATGAATGAAGTAAAAATTATTGATTTAGTTTAATGAATTTTCGACAGTTTGAATTTTTTAAACGATCGTCAATATTTTCAAAGATTTTGTCAAAAGTAAAATTAAAAATTATCAATTTTGATTCGCGATCGTTTGATGAATTTTTAAAGGCTGTCATTTATATTTGATGACGGCCAAATGAATTTTCGACGGTTTTGAATTTTTCTAATGATCGTCATTATTTTAAAAATTAAAATTGTTAATTTATTTGAGTGATCGTATTATGAATTTTTGACGGCTGTCAATTAAACATGACAATCGCTAAATAAATTTTTTAGTTTCGAATTTTTTAAAACAATCGTCAATGTTTTGAAGTATTCGTCACAAGTGTAATTTAATGTCATCAATTTAGTTTAGCGATCGTTTCATGACTTTTTAACGGCTGTCAACCAGATTTGATGATAGCCAAATAATTTTCATGGTTTTGAACTTTTTTTAGCGACCGTCGATATTTTAAAAAGTTCATTAAAAGTGACATTAAAAATCGTCGATATTGTTTTGCAACCGTGGATTAACTTTTTTACTTCTGTTAATCAAATTTGACGATCGCTAAATTAATTTTTGACAGTTCCAAATTTTTTAAACGATCATAAATACTTTCAAAGACTCGTCAAAAGTAAAATTTAAAATTGTCAATTTAGATAAGCGATTGTTGAATGAATTTTTGACGGTTCTGAATTTTGTTGATGATCGTCAATATTTTAAAGCGTTTGTTAAAAATGAAATTAAAATTGTTAATTTATTTTAGTGATCGTCCAAAGAATTTTTGACGGCTGTCAATTAAACTTGACAATCACCAAATACATTTTTTAGTTTCAAATTTTGTCAAACAATCTCAATGTTTTGAAGCGTTCGTCAAAAGTGTCATTTCTATTTGTCAATTTAATTTTAAAATCGTTTTATGTCTTTTTCACTTCTGTGAATTACATTTGACGATCGCCAAATAAATTTTTAAAGGCTACGAATTTCATAAACAATCATCAATATTTTTTAGCATTTATAAAAAGTAAAATTGAAAATTGTCTATTTATTTTACTGATCATTCAATGACTTTTTTACGGCCGACAACAAAATTTCATGATAGCCAAATAATTTTTTATTGTTTTGAATTTATGAGGCGTTCCTCAAAAGTGAAATTAAAATTGTTAATTTGTTTAGCGATCGTTTCATGACTTTTTGACGTCTGACAATCAAACTTGACGATCGCCAAATGATTTTTTTACAGTTATGAATTTTATAAACAATCATCAACATTTTTAACCTTCTATCAAAAGTGAAGTTAAAAATTGTTTCTTCAGTTTACTGATCGTTCAATGACTTTTTTACAACTGTCAATAAAATTTCACAAACGTCAAGAATAAATGTTCTTCACGTATAAATTCTCTACAAGAAATGACAATTGTCATTAAAAAAATCATCATTTTTCCTATGGAAATCTTCTCAACCTCCATCCCGCTTGCAAAAAAATCATAACATTGTTTTCTTTCTATTCTCGAACGCATTTCGTTAATCGAAAATCATCCAAGTTTCGCTCTCCAACTCGCAAATAAAGGGGATACTTTCGCCTTATAAATTCATGATTCGAAACTCGTTATTTCCTCCATAGAAATGCAAATTACGCCTTGATTATTACTCGGAAACGTGGAGAAGTATTTTCCTTAATGAAGGGGCACACTTAACGAAGCGAAGCCTGTAACGTTTTGTTTCATCGGTAGTGAATTAACGCAACTTGGGATTAAAATAATTCCGGCGCAAGGCGATTCCGCGAGTGAGAAACCGGGCAGCAAGATTTTCGCGGTGCACTACATTTCGGAACAATCGCGCCACAGACCAACTAAAGTGCCCTTAAAGGGAAATATAACTCCCAAGGGATATCCATCTTCGTGTTCCTTCACTATTTCGCTCCGCTTCCGCTGTTTTCTGAACTATGAGTTGCCCGCCCTGTTTTAATAGGCGCTCGTAAACCGCCAAGGAATTAAAAATTCATGTGTACGTAGTGAATTTAAGACTCCAACTTGGGCTATTTTATCGGAGTCGTAAAATTGTACTTTTACCGGGCACGAATAAAAACTGATTACTCCGGCCAAGAAAAAACGTTTCAACTTATCGCACTTGTTTTTTTTTTCTTTTTCGTGAAATAGTTGTTATTTAATTCTTTTTTATTTACTTATTTTTTCGTTCTTGATATGTTTATACAGTGAGGTTAGGTTGAAAAAGGTTAGGTTAGGTTAACTCTGACTTTACCTTGACTTGACCTGACTCTGACCTGTATCTGACTTGACCTTTACTTGATCTGGACCTTACTTGACCTTTACTTGACCTTCACCTGACTTGATCTGTTTCTGACTTGACCTGACTCTGATTTGACCTTGGCCTTGGCTAGACTTGACTTGAACTTGATCTAACTCTGACTTGACCTTTACTTCACCCTGATTTGACTTGAATCGGCCTTTAATTGACCTGCCTCTGGCTTGACCTGACCCTAACTTAACCTTCACCTTGACTTGATCTCGACCTGACTCTGACTTGACCTGTACTTTACTTGATCTGACTCGGGATCGACCTTGATATAACTCTGATTTGACCTTGGCCTTTACTAGACCTGACTTGAACTTGATCTGACTCTGACGTGACCTTAACTTGACCCTGGCTTGGCTTGAATTGACCCTTACTTGACCTGACTCTGGCTTGACTCTATTTCTACCTGACCTGACTCTACCTTGATCTGACTCTGACTTGACCTTGACTTTACTTGATCTGACTCTTAATTGACCTTGATCTGACTCTGACTCGACCTTTACTTGACCCTTGCCTGACTTGAATTGATTTTTACTTGACCTGACTCTGGATTGACTTGATTTCGACCTGACTCTGACTTGACCTTGATCTGACTCTGACTTGACCTTGATATGACTCTGACTTGACCTTTATTTTACTTGATCGTACCTTGAATCGACCTTTACTTGACCCTGGCTTTACTTGACTGACCTTTCGTTGACCTGACTCTGACTTCACTTCGATCTGACTCTGACTTGACCTTTACTTTACCCTGACCTAACTTGAATTGACCTTTACTTGACCTGACCCTGACTTGACTTTCACTTAACCTTCACTTTGACTTGACCTCGACCTAACTTTGACTTTACCTCGACTGTACCTTTACCTTGACTTCACCTTGACTTTACCTTAACTTGACCTTACTTCACCTTTAATTTTTATTTAAAGTTAAAATTCTAACAAAATAAAATTTCTCAAATTATTGACATAGTTTTTTAATTGGTGGAAGTAGTTTTCCAGATAAGACTTATAAATGATTGAAGTAGTTTTAGACTTTCTGTGCCTTTGCCCAATTTTTCTTATTTCAGTCCATGCATATTTCTATTGCAAATAGATCGGGCAGAATTCGGAAACGCGGAGTAAATTTGCCTCTCAAATTTTCACATTAAATCCATGTCGAATTAGGAGCTGAATGCAGCCGTCCCTTTGTTTACTCGGGTATGATCCCACAATGACCTACATTTCTAGATTATGTAACAAGGACCTCGCGTATTAAAAGCGAATTCATAGCGAAACCTTTGAAATACTGCATGAGCAGATTAAGGTTGTTCGGTGCTTTTAGCTGGATTCACAATTCTCGGTATAGCGGAAGTGAGGTAATTGAATGTAAAACAGTAAAACTGATTTTTAGATTTCGTTTCGGGTTGAGGTTTATTCAAAGTGAAAGTGATTGAAATTGTTTAGTTTTGTTGGAAGGTATAAAAATTGTCATTTTCTATTTGGAGATCATTGAAGTTTCACAGAAAAAGTCAAAATCTTTCTATGAAAGCTACGATTTATCAAAAATACGAAATTATCATGACTCTTTCCTTAAAAATTTTTTTAAGGAAAGAGTTGTAAAAGTTGAGAATGTTAATCAAGCCCTAATTAATGTCTTTGACGTGGTGGATAGATAGCGATGTGCGAGTTCTGAATACTGATCTTGAAATAGCTGGAATCTTTTCGTGAGTTTTGTCAGGAAAGAGTTCGATGAAAGGAGTAACTTTATCATGTGACCGGCTCGTTTCTTTAATAAGACCGTGAGAAGAAAAAAACCCGAGTAAGAAGTTATTCGGTGGAAAAGTTTTCGGAGAGTAATAGAATTGTGAGAGTAGATGTCAGCTGTGGCATATGAGAAAACGGTTCCCAGGAAGTATACTTTATAAAAAAAGGCATTTTTCTTTTACAAATGGATAATTTATGTTCATTTGAGCTTTTAAGTATTTGTTAATGTTCTTAAGTTATTTTTTTTAGAATGATTATTATGAATTTCAAAATTTTATAATTCGCATAAAATAAGGAAATTGCAGACATTCCTGAAATTCTTCAAAAATATGTTTCTTGTGGGATTTTATGATGTTCAATTTTACGGATTTCGAAGTTTGAAAGTTATATAAATTTTTTAGTCTAGAACTGAACATTTTTTTAATATACGAATAATGGAACTCAATTTTTGTGATTTTCAAGGAAAGGAGATTATTATTTAGTCATTCTTGTAGATACTATTTTGGAAAACAGTATTTTTTAGATTTTTACATTATTTATTCTATTCGAAGAGTTCTCCAATATTTAAAATTTCTATATAACTTTCTGAAATTCGATTCTCTAAGAATAAATGTGTTTTGAAATTTTCGAATATTTTTATAACATACTAAAAAAAGGCATTTTCCTTTCACAAATAAAAAATTTATGTTTAATTGAGCGTAGAAGTACTTATTCATATTTTTATATTATTTTGTTTTGTCTGAAATTCTTGAAAAATATGTTTCTTTTAAGATTTAATAATTTTAAATTTTACGAATTTTGGAGCATTAAAATTCTATAAATTGTTTAGTCTAGAATTAAACATTTTTTCAATACGTATTCGAAATAATACAACTAAATTTTTCTAATTTTCAAGTTACTGAGATTATTATTTTGTCGTTTTGCAATACTTTTAGTATTTTTCATGTTTATTCATTATTTATACAATTTAAAAAGGTTTTCTATCATTATAATTTTCTATAGAGCTTTCTGAAATATAATACTTTAATAATAAAGGTGTTTTGAAATTTTGTAATATTTTTATAACATACTAAAAGAAAAAGGGTCTTTCTTTTACGAAAGAAAAATTTACATTAAATTGAGCTCTAAAGTATTTGTTGATATTTTTGAATTATTATGTTTGATATCATTATTATGTACTTCAAAATTTTATGATTATTATGAAATCAGAATATTTCAGACATTCCTGAAATTATTGAAAAATATATTTCTTTCGGGATTAATTCATTTTCAATTATACAAATTCCAGAGTTTGATAGTAATAAAAATTTTTTGATCAAAAATAAAACATTTTGTTATATTAATTCCATACAGTGAAACTCGATTTTCAGAGTTTTTAAGTTACTGACATTATTCTTTAGTCATTTTTTTAAAACTTTCAGTATTTTTCATTATTTTTACATTTCAAAAAGCTTTCTTATATTATAAATTTCTATATAACTTTCTGAAACTCGTTTCTCCAGGAATTTAAGTATTTTAAGATTTTCTAATATTTTTATAACATACTTAAAAAAAAGGCACTTCCCTTTTACAAAAAAAAAATTTCCGTTCAATAAATAATTATTGAGCTTTGAAGTAATTGTTGAAGTTTCTAAATTATTATTGTTTTTTTTTTTTTTGTAATTATTGTGTACTACAGAATTTTATGATTCACATAAAATAAGAATATTACAGTAATTCTTAAATTTTTTTAAAAATATGTCTTTTTGGATTTATCAATTTTCAATTCTACGAATTTCAGAGTTTTAAAGTTATAAGAATTTTCTACTCTAGAATTGAACATTTTTTATACAAACTTAAGAAAGTAGAACTTGATTTTTGTGATTTTTAAGTTACAGAGATTATTATTTAGTCATTTTTGTAAAGCTTTTAGTATTTTTCATATTTCCTTATTATTTCTACACTTCAAAGACTTTTCTTATATTTTTTAAACATATTAAAAAAAAGTAAACTTTTTTTACAAACAAAAAATTCACACTCAATTGAGCTTGAAAGTGTTTGTTGAAGTTTCAGAATTATTTTGTTTAAAAAAAACAATACTATACCACGAAATCGATAAAATCAATTAAATACGAAATAAAACATAATAATTCGATAATTATAATATATTCATTAATAATTAATTATACAAAATACCATATCAGCTTAAAAAAGACAAGATAAAACTCTAGATTAAGCAGATAATTTTCACTGCAGACCAAATCGAAATTTCTTTTTTCTTCGTCCACCATTCCACAACCCACAAAAACCCAAAAATCCTGCTTCTCTCTTCTCTCCACTCAAACCACAAAAAAAACCGAATTTCCATAAAGAACTCAACTCATCAACGAAACAAGCCATAAATTATTTACAAGCAAAATGCAACTTCATTCCCTGTGCCTCGAATGTTGCAAAGCTTGGCGCGTCCCGAAGCGAATTTTTCGCCATTCGTACTTTCGAAGATAAGTGGATAATGAATTTCCATCTCGAAGCCGAAATTGCCGGCATTAGAATTTAAACCGGCACAACGCACAAAGTACTATCGATCGCGATGTTTAAACTCCTAAAGCGAGTTTTCCCTAACAACAACCCTTGCAACTCCCATGGACCGCGCTCGTTTTGCCCCGCGTGTTATACGAGTTTTGAAACAATTTCATTGCGACTCGGGGCTCAAGTGCGAGGAGAGACAGGAACACTGCGCCGAGGATTATTTCTCTATTACGGCTAATTTAACCGAATAAATCCATTAGCCGATGATGGAAGTGGATGAACAGAACGAGTTCTGGAAAAAGCGAGTTTTCAAACTCGAGCAGACCATGGAAAATTCAAGGATGAAATTGATCTTCCTCCGGAGCCAAGGGAAATGAGCCTTTGGCCTTATTACTCGAGTATATTATACAAATATTAACAATTTGGAATTTGTAATTAAGAACGTTACGGATTACTCGGTCGTTTGGCGATTCCAATTTCGTTTTGAGTTTATTTTTACTTGGCTTGTACTTTGATGGAAAATGTTTCACTGAAATTGGAGTTAATGAATAGCGCGTTTTATGTTTCGTTTTCATTTTTTTTTTCTGAGGTAATAAGTTGGAATGGGGTTTTTTTAGTTTTTTTATAGTACGTCAATATTGTATGAATAATAAGAAGATTATTGTTTATTCATGATTATAAATGATGAATTATGAAGGATGAATGATTAAAAATAATTATAAATAATTAATTAATATCAAGAACAATATTTGGTTTGTATTATAATGAAATTATTCAATTTATTTCAATTAGTCGAAATCTTAGCATTAAAAAATTTAGATCCGTGAATCTGAGTTAATAAAAATTTTTTTAAATACCTGAAAATCCGAAGAAATAGTGTCTCATAATTTTTGAGTTACAAAATCGAATTCTATTAAAGCTAGTAAATTTGACAATTTTACAAATTAGAAACTTAGGAACATAATTTTTCGTTCATTTTAGAAATTTTTTTCGCTATATTATGTCTCTAAAATGAGAGATAAATAATAAAATTTCCGATTCATGTATAGAATAAAAATTTCTCAAAATATATACCAAGTTTTTTTTACAGTGCATGTTTCATCTCGATCCCCCATCACTACATTTTTCACTAAAAACCACCAAATTTTCCTCTCAATGCGGGAAATTGTGAAAATGTAATCGCAGCGTGAACAATGCGTGCATCTGATGAGTTCTCGGACTATTCAATCTCAAGACTTGCTCGGCGATACGTCTCTCATTGTGCGATAATTCAATATTTGCCATTGGGTTCACAGCAGGAGCCACATGAAGCGGACAATGATGTTGCACGGCGTACGCGATGCGACATTCAATTCCTGATTCCTACATAGCGAAGATGCTCGGGCTCTGTAACCGATGAGACATTGTTCTACGTTCCCCGAGCACCGCGTGTTGTCGCGATGCAAAGTATATTTCAGGGCAAACTAACAAGCTAAGGACAAGGAAGCGAGCGCTGTAATTACGGAGCGCTTTTCAAGAGCTTCGGGTATTCGAATAATAAGGAATGCGTTTGCGGGAAACGCCGAGCGTTAATTACAGAAGACGGCAATACGTTTTTCCTCCCCGTAACTAATGGGATTAATCGTCAACGGACTTTGAGCCTGAAAGTGGGAGTGTTTTCAGGGTGTTTCGTCTCTTTCATTTTTCAGTTAGTCGAAATTGTAAGAATTGGTAAACCAATGGAATTAAAGTGATGTTGAATGTAGCTTGAATACGTTGTAAAAAAATGCAGATGTATTGGGAAAATATTATTTCGAAAAAAGAAAAATACATGACACGATCGATAATTCTTAATAAATATATTATGTAATAATTATTAATTTACCTAAAATTTTTAGAGGGTTTTGAACCCTTAAAACCCCCCTTAGCCTACTCTCCTGAACAAAACTATTTATCCTTAGTTTCCATTGGAGCGAGAGCCGAAAATTCCTTAGCATTACATAGAAAGCGTTGGTAAGCGTTGCAAGGTTGATGCAAATTCACTTCATTAAGGTATCGAGGATGGATACGAAGATGCGCCCTCGGGACAGGACTCGCGGATACCGGCGAACGCACCAATTAAGACAGGAGGCAATTGCGTGAGCCGCATATTCTTTAAAAAAGACGAATAGCTCGGGAGTTCACTTCGTCATTCGCCGTTTCCCAGCAATGGAGATTGATTAGCATACCCGGACGACGATATCTCGCGTGCAGAATCGCATTATATGTCTTTCGCTTGACGTAGGGGACGTTTCAAAACGAGCTGATGCTAATCGTTCCCTCGCATCTTTTCAGGACGAGTTTCAGGAGCCAACATCAGGCATGTGTGCTCGAGTTATGATTTCGTCTCGATCTCACAGAAAAATATAGTACTTTTTTCTCAACTGAATTTTTATCATCCATCACAAATTTTATGAAAGATTGATCATTATTCAAAACCTTTTTCAATGTATAAGTATAAAAATCATGATAAATTCATTTTAATTTTTTTTTTTTTTTTGGAAATTCTATTTATTAAAAGAAGTAAATAAGATCGAATTCACTGAGTGCAATTCATCACATGCTCTAAGCGAAAAAAAAGAAAACTTTGAACGTCACGTTTTCCTCGCCACGAAGTATGATATTCTGTGTTTTATGATACATCAAGTTTATATCTTCGCACATAAAAGTTTGTACTGTTTTAAAAACGCACTTCAATGAAATTTGTTCCGTTATTAAAAAAATTCAGAGTAAAATTATTATCCGGGTATTTTTCGAAAAAAATCAAGATATTTTTTTATCTGAAAAGCTTGAAAATTCGGTTTTACGAATAATGAAAAAATTCTTCTTACATTTTTCTACCATGGTTAAACTCTAAAATTCATTCACTTTTTAAAATTTTTTTTAATCTTTTCTTATCAAATTCAACGTTTTGAAATGATTCAGGAAAAGTTCCATGCATTTCTCTGATCGATGAGGAAAAATATTTTATGGCTTTTCTTTATCTAAAATCAAATAACTTCTTCCGAGATGAAAGAACCGACAACGTATCAGTGTTCTGAATACAAAATATGCTTGTTGCATTTAATTTACATAATTACAATACACTCCATGAAAAAGTTCCCTCGAATCGTAACGACAATCTACGCGATAAAAAAAAAACTTACAAGTAAATAATGGGAATGGTCTCATGAAAAAGCATTTCCGAATCTAAGAGTTTCATTAAATAATTGAATTTATATTCTGTTTGCACTGAATATCTCATTATCCATGTTTATTTAAACAATAGCTCCTAGAAATTTCGTATTATATTATGAAAAATTTTGCAAAGAAAGCTGAATTATTCTAGAGAAAAAAAATTACCCAGTCACTTTTCCGTGACATGAAAAATCCTATTCGTTTTCGTATTTCAGGTCGTGGTCGCTAAAACGCCAATTATTGTAAAAATCGCACTACCAAGAAAAAATCGAACTTCTGTTTGACGTCTGAAGACGTCTATCTGGAAGAGGATTCTCTCGAGCGTTCAAAAATTCGGATTCCAAGGCAACAAGGATATTTTCAACTGAAATGAAATGTTAAAAAAAAGGAGGCAGAAAAATAACAATACTGAATCATAAAATAATTAAAATTCGGGATGAGTTCAGAATTTTTAGTTTTTATAATTCAAAAGAACAATTTTTCTGAAATTTAATTAAAATGCAATATATAGCCGAACATTTCCTATAAGAAAACATGGAAAAGAAAATTTTGTCAAGTTGTGATTTGTGAAAAATAGACTGAAATCTACGAAAATTCTGAGAATCTCAAAACTTTGAAACTTTCAAATGAAGTTCTATAAAAATTAGACGAAAATTCATGAAAATACATACCAGATAATCTTTCGAGTTATACAATTTCAGAAAGGTACTAACAGTTATAGAATTCTATGAAAGAATTGCGTTTTTAATAATCTGCACAAATGGCGAACTATAAAAATACCAAAAAACGATCAAAAATCTAAGGATACATAAAATAATTAAACTTAAAGAAGACCTAATTACTATGGTTTTTATGAAATTATAAAAAATCTATGAATATTCGCATTTTAAACCATTGAATTTTGAGAATTGCTGTATAAGAATCTATAAAAATACTAGTAATACAAAAAAATACTAAAAAAAAATTTTCTAAACAATATTATTCCACGAAAAATCAACAAAAGTAATAAAGATAAAAAAATAATGCATTAAAGAAAAATTAATCATGAAATTAGTAAGATTTAGAGTAAGTTCAGAATTTTTAGTTTTTCGAACTCAAAATTCCAATTTTTCTGAAAGTCTATTAAAATACAATAGAATTATTAGAGCCAAACATTTCCTTAAAGAAAACGTAGAAAAAATTTTTTTTAATATTTATTTATGAAAGAAAGACTAAAATTCACGAAAATTCTGAGAATCTCAAAACTTCAAAACTTGGAAATAAGGTTCCATAAAATTTAAACATGAATTCATAAAATACATGCCAGAAAATTTTTAGAGTCATACAGTTTTTGAAAACTAATAAAATTATTAGATTCTATGAAACACTTGCGTTTTTGAAAAATCTGCACAATTGGTGATTTATAAAAATACTTGAATCGATTTAAAATCTTATAAATACTTCAAAAAATAAGGAGATTCAAGGGATACCTAAAATTCTATAAATTAACGCAGATCTTATTATGCCCGAAATCTATGAAATTATCAGACAAATATTTGCATTTTAAAGCATTGAATTTTGAATATTATTATATAAAAATCTACGAAAATACTAGAAATCTTTTCATACTCAAAAACCTTATGAAGAAAATTCTCTAAACAATATTATTTCACGGAAAATTGACGAAAGTGATGATGATAAAAAAAAATGTAAAAAAGTTAGTGAAATTTAAATCAAGTCCAGAATTGTAAGTTGATCCAACACGAAATAAAAATTATTCTAACTTTGGAAGAATTTTTTCCGAAATGAAATTATAATCATGAATGTTTGACTATACAATATGTAGCAAAATATTATCGAAGCAATAAAAATTATGAATAATAAATAATATAGCTTTCATTTCTAAGACTATGGCATAATTGAATTCGTATTCTGTTTGCACCGAATATCTCATTATCCATGTTTATTTAAACAATAGCTCTGAGGTATTTCATATTATACTATGAAAAATGTTACAAAGAAGGCTGAATTATTCTAGAGAAAAAAAAATTACCCAGTCGCTTTTCCGTGACATGAAAAATTCTATCCGTCTTTGTATTTCAGGTCGTGGGTGCTGAGAGTAAAAACGTGTTATAATTTACATCCACTCTACATGCGAATAATGTGGCAGTATTCTGATCAAAATATAATATTTTCATAATGTCTGACTTAACCGATCAATATGAAATACTCAAGAATTATGAAGAAGTAAAAATACGAAGAGTTCACGTATTCATAATTTTCTTGCCATAAACAAGAATTAATTTTATTTGAAAACCTCTTCCGATTCCCTGCAATAAAATTTGCACAGCTCTTTTCACGTACCAACAATCCCCATATTGTACCAGATTCTTCCGGCTGGCGTTAATAAAAAAAAGGTAATGAAAAACGCGAGCGTCATCAGAAGAGGTATTTGATAATTTCAACACGAATTCTGAACTCTCTTTGGCGCGTGAAAATGAAATTTTCCAGGAGTTTTCCTGGGACCTTGTCGTTCTCGAGACGAGGAAGTGCCGTTTAATAATAAAGCCGCGGAACGCGAAACTCAACTATTTAAAAGTACTCGCTCGAGGGGTCGCGCGAATTCCGCGACGGTTTCAAAGCGGGTCGCGAACGCATTCATGAATTGACGACCCCCCCATTCATGCCCTGGACAATGACAAATACCGCCATGTAAATTCGATTCGTTTTGTTAGATGCCGCGGTTGACGAAGGCGCAGCGAGCAATTCATTTGAATAATCGATAACGCGAGCTTTCGACAACGGCAACGAGTTTGCGACCTCACTTGACGCTTTACAAGAGCGAGAACGCTCGTCGAAATAACTTTAGAATTGCAAGTGTTTGCCCTCGAATCGAGAGTGTGGAAAACACTGCAGTTTTACACGTTATCGAGTGCGACATGAGAGACTTAAATGAGTGCCGAAAGCAACCTGTGGCGAATTTGGGATATTTTTGAAAGTCATGGAACTGACATGTAACTGACTTTGATTGTTTCTCGGTCTTTTTTGGGAATTAAAAAAAACCCTTTTACGTATATGCTGTAAAATAGTGGAACTTCAGTTCCTAGTAACAGTTTTTTGATCCGTTGGAAAAATTTTTTTATAGAAATAATTATTTTTCATTGGGATAACTGTGTTGGATAAAATTGATTATTGTTTCTTGTAAAAATAGGAAAAAGTTATAATTATCAATAATATATATACAAATTTGAAAAAATAAAGCATGAAAAAATAATAACATGTTACTAAAATAAATACAAATTTTTAAAAATATCCTCGATGAAATATAAACAAGCTCGTGTTAATTTTCAAAGTAGAATGATATTCAGATTTCTTAATTTTACTAACTGAAATAGATATTTATGCTACAAGGGAGGAAAAGGATGATTCCGACGAGTGCAAAGTTTGGGCACGAGCGGAGCGAGTGCGCAATTGCACGAGTTGGAGTCATCCTTTTTGTCTCGTGTAGCATACAATATTTTTTTCCATGCGTGTGTAAAACTGGCCACTTCATTTTTATGGAACGCAGGAACGAAATCCTCTTTTTGGATTACTTGGAAATCAGTGGGAGTTATCAATAAAACCCTAGGGAAATATTTATAAATCACAGATCACAGGGAAAAAAGTTGCCTGATACGTGATTAAAGAATGTTTCCCAGGGTTTTTGTTAATATTTCCTGCTGATTTACTAGTACCCCAAAAAGAAGCTTTTATTCCCGCATTCCATAGAAATAAAGTGGCCTTTTTTACGGATGCATGGGAAAAAACAATAAAAATCCTAATTTCAGAAAAAATTATTCTTGAACAAAATCAAAATGATAAATGTTTGGCTAGAATAACGAAGAAAAATAAATTTAAACAATTGTTTCTACACAGTGATTATTAATTAAGAGATAAAAAAAGTTGCTAAGTAGAATATAAAAAATGAAAAATAACTTGAACCCTGGAAAATCGAATTCTGACAGTCTACAGAGAAAATCAAAAAAGGTTTAGGAAATTTTTCGAATCGTAGAAATACTGAAAAAAATACTAATACGTGTAAAAATAATGGAATTATATGAAAAACTGATTTTTCAAAAATCTGAACAAACATAAATAGAAATCTTTAAAAATCAGAAATTCTTTTTATGGATAAAAATACTTAAACAGAATCGAATCTATAAAATACTGAGAATCTATGAAAATACTCATAAATAACTGAATTAATATAAAAAAAATTTAGTAAATACTAGAAACAAAATACCTATGAGTGTGAAAGTAATAGAATTCTATGGAAAACGATTTTTTGAAAAATAGGATTTTAAAATCATTTAAATCATAATTTAAGATTAAAAAAAACTATACTGAATAAATTGATAATAATGCTGAGAAAATACGCAAAAAATACTAATAAGTGTAAGAGTCATAGAATTCTATGAAAAATGATTTTTCGTAAAATCTGAACCAATATTTCAGATTTATGAAATTTTAATTCTAAATCATCAAATTCTGAAAAACATGAATAGAAATCTATAAAAAACAGGAATTTTTTTTATTTATAAAAATACTTGAACACAATAAAATCTATAAAATACTAAAATCTATAGAAACTTGAATTATAGAATCTACAAAAATACAAGATATAGGGGAAAGTGAGGTAATGACGGCCATAGGGTAATGACGGCCATCACCATTTTCGGTACTTAAAATTGACGTAGGTCTAAACCGTTTACTGTGACAGACCATAAGCTTGTTTTTAAGTAGATGCTGAAGTGTGTGGATTTATTATAACTTATAGTTCTAGACCAGTGCCGATACGTAACTATCCGAAAGTTTTATAAGGTGTTCAAAATATCGATTATTTCGTCAACACTTTTAGCTACACAATCGACGTACACAGTGCGTCCATTAAGTTTCGAGACTGATTCCATTAATCGCAAAATAAACAAGATATCTCGAGTTTTTCAAATTTTTTATTCAAAGTAT